>JAQSVH010095156.1:0-31443 GCA_029448705.1 Adansonia digitata | reverse complement strand
AGTCATCAGCGGTTGGACTGATTACTGATAACATGTAAATTAAGTAGGTAGCACAAAAGCTAGTTTCTCATACAACTAGAGACTACTTTAAAATTCCTCTCTCATAAGGAATTTTGCATATGCTTATTTCAAAATATCAAATCCACCTTAATTGTTTGCCGTGATTGCACACCATATGGATAGAAAGCATATAACCTTTCAAAACAACAAAACAAAAAGAAAAAAAAAATAACTCTCTATCAAATTAGAATATTAAATCATATTTTGATTCATTTGTTGGATATCGAAGGATGAAAAGAGAACTTCCACTTCATATTAGCAACAAAGAATCCTGAAACTGAAAGGCTACTATATATAGCCTCCCAAATTCATAGTATTATTCCCAGGTGGAGCTACCTAGTTTATGAGTCCACAGCCCATTTACATTTAACACAAGGAACAAATAAATCAGCTAACCATGTAAATTAAGCAACTTCTTAAGCACAAATGCCTACCCATAGAGTGATAAGAGATCAAAATGATATCACATGTCAAAAGTAAATATCAAGTGCTTCAAATATCAAATGCATCATCACAATTGAGTACGACCACACGATTAAGTAAATATCAAGTACATCATCACAGATTAAGTAAATATTAAGTCCATCATCACAATTGAGTACAACTATATAAGCGCAACTGCTAGGATGAAATTATGCTACTAAAAATACTATAATATTTAAGATGACAATACCCATGATTATGGCTAAGTCTCCATTCCTTGTTCAACTTGAGTATCTGTGTGCACCTGCTGAATCTAGAGTAATCTAATTCTATATATAACCTAATGGAGCAATACATAAATATGCACACTCCAAAACAGTCATTTTCATAAATGAAAATATAGTATTGATTAATCTTGAAAATATAGTATTGATTAATCTTAAAGTAGTTCTAAAAGTTTATTTCTATTTAGATGATAGATTAATTAAGGGGAAAAAAAAAAAAGAAAAGCAAACAATCCCATGCATGATCAATCAAGTCAAAAGCAAGGATTCATGAATGGAAGCTACGTCTTGACATTTTAAAAGAAAATCAGAATCGGTCCAATGACTTACAACACTAGCAGACTTGGTCCCAATGGCTTGGTTTAGTAATTTTTTTATATTGACTATGGTGTTAAGGTAAAAGACAGAAGGAAAATAAGAAATTTCGAGTGTTGATTGAGGATATTTATTTTGGGACATCAAATACTGGAGGGACTAATTACAGATTAAGGTATATGCAGTTGCTTATTTTATGTCCTAATGGAAATTTTTTTTGGTGAAACTACTAGTATCTTAAAGCCCATTGGGCTTTGACTAATTTAGCTTGAGCTGACAGAGGTCTCAATAATAGGAGGTCAAGCTCTCCCAGCAGGGGTGTTTCCATACACAATGGAATTTTTTTGCAATCAAGGAAAATTTGTTAAAAGCTTTGAAATAGTCTACTACAAGAAGTTTATAGTTGAAAACAATTAAAAAGTAAATTGATTAATTTTACTGAACAGATCCATAATATATAAAATATTTATGCAAAATATATTTATATGAAAGATTAATGGAGAACTAGATTTTAGATAAATAAAAGATTAATTAATTTCTTTTACACTTTATTCACTTTCAAAGAACTATAAATCAGAGGTCGTATCTTCAATTTATGATTTGGTTTATAACTTTTTGTCAGGAACTTCAACAATTTCACCTGAAGAACACCTAAACTTTGCTTTAGATATACCAGTTTTTAGATTAATATTACTTTCTAGTTACTCTTCCCAAGTCTCAAATGTGATTCATTTTCTACCTGAGTTTTTAGATTGAGCCGATGGACTTTGATATTATTAAATCCAACTCAGGGAGATGTCAGAGAAAATAGAACCAAAGTTGAAGAAACAATTGAAAGCAAAAAGGAAATTTAGAGAAAAAACAAAAAGAAAGGTTTGAGAAATACCTGAATCAAAAGCAAAAACAAGAGCAAATTGAAACCCTAAATGAGGGCAAATTGAGACCAAATGATGAATACCAGAAGCTTCTTGTCCTTCGCTGCCTAGTCGCCAAAAACCCTAAACGAGAGCAAATCGAAAGCAAAAATTAAAATGGTTAAGATTAGAGAACATCAACAATAAGAAAGTAAAAAAAATTAATTTCAAATAGAAACCATTTGATGAGCTGGTGGGAACAAAGAGTGGAGGCAGCAATGGGGAAGGAAAGGTTGGCAGAGAATCACAAGGAGTTAGCTACGTCATCAGGCAGGGAAAGGCAGAGGGCCAAAGGGCCTGGCAAAGCGAGCATTAGTGGAAAGAAAGCACCAAAGGACGTCATGGAAAAGCTTCTAAGAAGCACAGGCCAGGGGAAGAAGAGAAGGGAAAATGAGGAAATTGAAGGAGACGGAGAGGTTTTTTATATTCATATTAGAAAAATAATTGGGAGAATTTGTTTAAAAATAAAATTCCAGCTACTTATAATGAAAAGGCGCGTAACTTTAAGGAGGATCTATACTGACAGACCAGTCAATGTGGATTATGTTTACACTCAAGATTTTTATTATTCGTCCGTAAAAATAATATCTATACTAGCGGAAAAATAGTCTATCAGTATAAAGAGGGACTTATACTGGCGAATTAAATAATCCATCAGTATTGATTATGCCTAGAGCGATGGATTCTTTTTATCCGTCAATAAAGGTATTACTATACTGACAAATAAATGGTCAGTTGGTATATGATTAACATATAGCGACGGCTTATAAAATCCATCAGAAAAGCACCTTTTTATTGATGAACTGTCATGGAAAATTTTTTGCAGTGACCCATCGAAGCAAACCACCAAGTTCTCATCGTACTAGCAAAAGATGCGTCCAGACATCGTAACATAAAATAAGGTAAGGAAAAAGAGTGACACCAATTTAACTCCACCGTAAAAGAAACTAACAACACATGTAAGCAATCTCGTTCTCTTTCTTGGCCAATTAAAATATTTACATAATTACCTAAAACAGCAAGAAATGGGCAAATTGAAAAGACAAAAAAAGCTTGCACTTTAAATACACACTAAAAGAACTAATATGCAAATTGAAATTGATAACTTGAAACCAAACTTAAAAAAACAAAATCACAATGATAAAAACCAAGTCATGAAAACAAATATAAAAAATAAATTAAAGATCTCAATGAGAAGACTAATCTTTCTTAATATCATCCTTATCGACTCATTGATATAAACGTTAATTTTTCTATACTATACTGATAGTGTCATTATAATTCTTTTGATCATTTATATGAAATTGACACTTCAAGCATTGTAGGATCTTTGTTGTGTAGCAAGGAAGAGCTTACTCTCAAGCTGAAGAAACTTATCCAAGCATTGTTTCAAAAAGAAGAATCTAGAGATATATTTGGAAATTTGATGGTACTTCTTAGTAATAAGAAAATATTAATCAACCAAGATATATTAAGAAAATTTATGACATTCAAATAATTAAATAGACAAATGAATCATATGAAAGCATATGATTGCATTGATAAATATTAAAAAAAAATTATATTTCATGTCTACCAAACAACTGATTGGGTTCTTTTAAAGTTACCTTATCAAGAGTTAAAAAGATTTATCTCTTCATTTGAGCAAAGACTCAAAAGCATCAAGCAAACTATTTGATTTATTGACTTAGAATATAAAATAGACTCATTCTCTTAGCACATGGAAAAAAAGCAAAATGACTAATATTGGCAGCTTGAAAGGAAATGAATTTCTTGTACTCATAATGAAGTTATTGATTAAAAAGAGTAAGGAAATACTTGCTTCAAAGCTATCATGATCATATCAAACTGAAGAAATATTAATCAACCAAGATATATTAAGAAAATTTATGACATGCAAATAATTAAATAGACAAATGAATCATATGAAAGCATATGATTGCATTGATAAATATAAAAAAAAAAATTATATTTCATGTCTACCAAACAACTGATTGGGTTCTTTTAAAGTTACCTTATCAAGAGTTAAAAAGATTTATCTCTTCATTTGAGCAAAGACTCAAAAGCATCAAGCAAACTATTTGATTTATTGACTTAGAATATAAAATAGACTCATTCTCTTAGCACATGGAAAAAAAGCAAAATGACTAATATTGGCAGCTTGAAAGGAAATGAATTTCTTGTACTCATAATGAAGTTATTGATTAAAAAGAATAAGGAAATACTTGCTTCAAAGCTATCATGATCATATCAAACTAAAAAGAGACACCTGCAATTACAGATTATAGTGTTAATAAATGTCAGACTTATGAAGTTCACAGACTATAGTATTATAAAAATTAGGAAAAAAAAAGAAATAAAATCTTAGGCTGTTCAGGGTTTATCTTCAATTGATTAGGAAGGAAAAAATGATTGAAATTAACATCGTAGTAGTTGAAGGGATTGTATTTTGGTAAAGTCCACCCTTGTACATGTATTAGATTTCAAAAATCATTAAAACAAAGTAAAATAAGCAATGGAAGACGTAAACATAGAAATACCTAGACTTCCTTATGGATTTTTAAGGAGGAATTTATATGTAGTAAAATATAAAAAAAATTAATAAAATTTAAAACACCCATCTATTTAGGCATTACCTAACTCTTAGATATCATTATATGGTGTTGAAATAAATTCGGAAGATCTCTGGCGAGTATCGACTTCTTGAAAGGATCTCCAAAATCATGAACACCACATCTGTTCTACCTCTAAAGGTTATCCCTACAAATGGTTGTTGAAACTTTCTCTAAGCTTGATGAATCTCTAGTGCTAACTAGAAGACTTGTTTGGCCCTAACCAAAATGTAATTCGTAGACAACTTCTTTACCCACACAATCCAAGAACATTTTTGGGACAGTGTCTGCACCAAAAAAAAAATGAAAGACTAGTGCCATAAGGAAGCTGAAAGGTAGCAATATAAGTGACTTTTCCTTTTTTGGGGGCAACTATAAACTTAAAATAGATCTTAGTCCATCCACCTTAAAACCCTAGCTTAACCAATTTCACCTTAATTTAATCAAGGAATTATTTTGATCAAATTAAAACTCCTTGTTAAGGTGAAACTCTTTCATCCTTGAGTAATTTAACTTGATCAAACAACCTTGTCCATGTTGGTTGACCCAAACACACAAGCATATGCAAAAGTGAATTTGGCCAAGGTATTAAGAATGGGTTAAAAACTCGGATTGGGTGCACCATAGGTAAGCCGACTAAAATGGGTTTCCTTGGCATTTTAATTCATCAATTAAACCTTTATTTTTCTCATAAATAAGTTCTATTTAATTTATATCATAATATAATTATCCGATAATATATAAAATACAAAATAAATTAAAAATGAGACCAATTCGGCTAAACCTATTTAGCCAAGGGAACAATTTGACTTAAGTCATACTTTCAGTCTTGGTGAAACTCTCTCTTCACTAGGATAAGCTTTATCTACCCAGGCATGGTATATCCTAATTTGGATATTAGTTGGATAAGACAATCTTATCTATCATGTATTAAAGAAAAAATAAAATTTAGATCTCATAAATCTAATTTTATGTCTTAAACAAATCTTAATTGCACTATTCAATTAAGTCCTCCGATTAATTTACCTTTTATCTAATTAAGTAAAAAATAATTAAATCCCAGATTTAGGTTCCTAAAATGTTATTCTATATGACCCATTTGGTTCCCGACATGTTGATAATAAACGTAATTAATTTCATTAGTCATGTTCATTAATCAAGAGCAAGATCTAGAAATCCATCATCACCACCTAAATATTGAAGAGTTAATGTGACCTCATTCAAACTATCGCGACGTGCTTTTACCCGAGCACAACACCTGCCTGAATTGCTCGGATAATGACGCGCATGGCTTAAAAAAATGTCCAGAATTAACTTTAGGTTATCCCTTGATCAAGATTTTAATTAGGTGTAATGAAGTGATAATAGAACGAGATTGCCAAACGAAACGCTCATCTAATTGGTCTTGGATGGCCACCACGAAGTGGCCAAGACTTGGGTTGCCACTGATCATTTTGGGCTAGGCATAATCTGGCACCTCTGAAAATCAATGATTTTGAGTTAGAAAACTCAAAATACTGATTTTATGGACTGCGTATACCAGAGTTCATTTAAAAAGGGTTCGAGAGCTAGTTACATGTATTGAAGGATTAACATCCCTACAATGCTTAAAATTGGTACCATCTAGCCATAAGTTATTCTATCTCAGTTTTCTTTTGGTTTTTTCTTATATACAATCATTACTTATGTGTAATCCCCTTCTTATGATGCAATTTTAGAAAAATATTAAGTCCAGGTTTTTCATAGTAAAATTAAGTTTGTATCTTTCTATGCAACCTTGGAAGGATTACAAACATAAAAAATTTGGTAAAATGATCTTCGCATTAGTTTAAAATAGGACATTCTATGTCAAGCATAGGAAGGATACTAATGTAGGACATTGTTTGGATTTTAGGAACTTTGATTTTTTTAAACATGGATGTTAAATCATCATGAAATAACATGTTAGTAAGACATAGAAGGATTGCATTAAAATAAATACACCAAAAACATAAAAAAAAGAGGGGTGGTCGAGATGTAACTCGTAATTGAGCTAGATTACTGAAGAATAACTAAATTGATAATTTTGAAATAAGTTTGGACTCAATGATCACTTAAGGCATAAAAAAGCTTTGATAAAAAGGTCTTGGGAAAACTAGGGAAGAGGAAACTTAGTTTTCTAGTGAAGTTTTAAAAAGTGAGATTAAAGTATCCCCTCGAAAAAGCACGGTTGGATTATCTCTCGAAAAAAAGGTTAGAGTATCCTCTTGAAAAGAGAAATTTTAAGTGATTTTTAAAAATCATTTTGATATATTCTAATGAATACATAGATTTTAAAATTAAAACTTGACAATTTAAATAGGAAATGAAAATTAATTTTGAAAAATGTTTTGGCCTTAATTTGAGCCTAATAGAACCTATCTCATGACACATGACTTAGTGGGGAATTCATCGAATACACTTTAAATTATTCGAATGACTTGAACAAGTACTTTGGGAAAATTCATTTGATTTTTCTTAAGTTCCAAAAACAGGGGATCGCAATATGTTATTGCGCTTCTCGAATTTATTTGGAGTTATCTAAGGGTTTTCAGTGGCACATGAGACACCGTTGGGAAGGCAACTCGATAAGGATTAATGCAAAAATATTCTAAAATTCCTGGAAAATCATATTCCCTATGGAATTAATTTTTGAAGTCGGGTTTGATTCAACACTAATAGCATATGCAGGGAAGAGGGAGTAGTGAACTTTGAAAAATTGCCCTAGACTCGTTTGGAATTGTTAAATCTCAAACAATATCTTTTTGGAAAGGGAATTTCATAAACTTTTTAAGAAAAATATTTTAGATGTCGAGAAAAATCATCTAATGTGTTGAAATTGCCCGAACAAAATGCAAATTGCTAATTCTAGGGTTCCTAATAGTAAAGATTTAAAAAAAAGCATAATTCCTACATTCGAGGTGATCTAAGTGCAAATGAGATACTGTTGGAAAGATAATTTGAAACACTTTAAAGGAAAATGCCAAAGAAATTCAAGAAAATCATTTACAGTGTGAAAATAATTTTTCAAGTTTTGGTCCTAGTGCTATCAACACCAAAATAAGGGTTACCTTGGACCTAAGCTCTTTAGTCTTGTGTCAAAGTGTCGGACATGAAAATGTCCAATCACTGAGGTCTATGGTAGTGGAAAAATAAACCAATCCAAATCTTAGAGATTGGGCAAATGAACCGCCTGTTATCTATGCGACTAGTCATACCAAAAGGTTAAAACAAGACTTTAACCAAACCTTTGAAATTTGTTTTTGGTATTTTATAAAGCTAAAAAATATAGCATATTTTGTTACCTACTAAGGCCATGAATCCAAATATTTATACTTGATATATCCCTAAGATTGGAGGAGCAATATTGAAAACATTAAATCCTTACTAATTCTCATTGATTGAATTTAGCATAGACTTAACTTGGGGTTTTCTTTGAAAATAAATTTTTGCAAGCATCATAGAGGCATTTTAACAAACATATGATGAACTAAACTAAATTGAGATATCAAACAATGAGCAAACATTCAAAATGGCAAGCTATCCATACATTTCAGCAAAGGAATCATGATAAAAATGCATTCAAAGGCGTAGTAAAAACCAAAATGCTAGAATGAACATTTAAACATGAAATGACCATGTAGAAATGAGGAAAAAAAAACATGGTAACAAATGCAGGGGTTGTTTTAATGTAAAAATGAAATATGGCATTTTATTTTATCCAAATAACATCAAGGCATTAAGAAGTCACAAATATCGTAAAACTACCACAAACAAAGCCACAACAAATGCATGAAGGTCCTAATAGGGTCATGGAAACATGAAAGCTTACTAAGATGATGAAGATGAAGAAAAACAAAAAATAAGATAGAGAAAAGATGGAAAATATACCCCAAAAAAAAACCTTAACTCCTAGCTTTGTCTATAAGCAGCAACCAAGCAACTTTGAGCTCATTTTTTCCCTCTCTTTGCCATGGATTAGCAAAAAAGGAATGAAAAAAAAGAAGGTTTTGGTTATTGTGCCTATAGAGGATGGTTTTGAAAGTAAAAATAAAGGAAATAAAAGGTTTTGGAAAGGTTTTTGGAAGGGTGAAAAGTGAGTTACAAGAACGGAGTTTTTTAAGAGAGTAAAGGGTTTTTTTAGAGTTTGATGTAAAAATCTAGTCTCCTTTCAATTGAATAAAAAAATTGGGTTATATAGGGAGTGATTTTAGCTATCAAAACAACCTAATTAGAAGGGCATATGGGGCATTTGGCATGTATAACATGGTGACTTATTGTACTAAGGTGCAACCTTTTAGCATTTGATTGGTTAATATTGGTTTTTATAGGAAAAAAATCATGCATGTCTCGATTAAATGAGTAATATCACCTTTGTCCTTCATTATGCTTCATTTTTTCATGAAATGCTCTTACGCCAATCCTAGTGGATGTCTTAAAATGTGTCAACCCAATGTTTACAGCCCAAGAATGAAATCCACATGATTTATATACAGTTATGTCTAATATTGGACGATTTTTGAGGCCAATGTCGTGACCAAATTTGAGTTTTAATGCTATTATACAAAAAGAGAAAAATGTCTCGAATTAGGCCAAATAGCCTTACGTATCGATACAATGAGTTTTGTATCGATATATTAAATAAAAAAACCTAGAATGTATCGATACTTGGAATCTAGTATTGATACAAAGCTTGGTGTATTGATACCAGCAAGCTTGTATTGATGCCCAACTTTGTTGTATTGATATATACACTCATGTATTGATACCTTCGGCAAAAAATGTGATTTTAGCTTTGACATAATTCTATATTAATACGATGCCCCATGTATTGATACTCTAGCTTTTATATCATACATAATCCTATCATATCAATAAAAATGGCAAATTTTGAAATTTTAATAACATGGATCCTTGTATCAATACTTTATGCCCATGAATCAGGACATACATGCACAAAATGTGGATTTGCATACTTTTGCTCTTCAAACACCTATCGTTGGACAAGAATGATGGAGAACTAATCCATGCTTTTTTGGGTGACTCTAATGGTGCCTTGAATAATGACTTTATATGCCTTAAATGTTGGTCTAATTAAAATAAGGTATCTACAGCTACCTCTCTTTGACCGTTGCTAAGTATCAAGAACCTGGCAAAGATAAATTGGCATCATTTTGTCTGGTATGTAAAGATGTCTTCTGAACACCTACAAAAATGAAGTCCATTTATTACTATGCTAAGATATGCATGATATATTGGTGGGGATTCCAACTGATAAAAAAATTATATTATGTTATTGTAGGGTTTAACCTTTTTACTAGGCTTTTGGTTTCCTGAGCTTTAACCTTTGAGACAAGAATTAGCTGATATAGGTTTTAACTCGATAAGTGTCTAACACTTTATGGACTAAAGTTGGTAGGCATCCAACTTTTTATGGACTCAGGTAGGCGGGGCTGACGCTCTTTGTGGACTAAGGTAGGTAGGCATCCAGGTCTTTGTGGACTGAGGTAGGCAGGTATTCAGCTATTTATGGACTAAAGTAAGCAAGGGTCTAGCTTTATATGGACTGAAATAGGTTCAGTTTAGGGATCTTACTTAGGGTTCCCAAGGTTTTTCGAAACAAGAATCTATACCTAGGGTTTTTAGCTTGTTTAGAACTTTAGAAGCAGAAGTTCGTACCTAAAAGATCATAGGCTATTCCATATATGATACATGGGGATGTAACTGCATGCTTGAATGATACAAGTGTAATGATTTAGAATCTAATCCGACAATTAGCTACAGTGCTTTGAGCTACTTCTCTTCTTCGAGTTCCAGTGGGTGGTTTTATTCTAAAGGTTCACTAATCTTACTCTTGATGTTAGAGCGTTTGAATTGTCTAAAAGTCATTTTAGAGGTTGTGGTGGTCCATGATTAGCAAAGTAGGTTTCCTGAGCTTGATTGGCTCACGTTAGGGATTTAATTATCGAAAGGGCTTGTTAACAAACTTGGTGGCCTGATTTTTAGGCTGCATTTGATAATCTAGGTTGACTTGGTATGAAATTCTGGGTACTAACAATAAAGATGAAAAATGCATGGTTTAGCTTAGCCTGTTGGCTAAAGTTTGCTATGGGCAAATCTTCGATCATTTTTCAATATAGAGGAAGTCTAATAGGTAAGATCGGCTATGATTCCAAGGTTTATTCTTAGCCTTTCAGATATGAAAAAGGTTTTCCTGCAAAATTTCATTTTCTTTAAAGTAATACTTGGAAATTTGTTATTAGTTTTGTACGTTTATCAAGCATTATCAATTAAATGATAAACATGATGCAATATGGTATGCAAATAGGAGAAAAGGGAATTCAAGGAGAACAAAATGGTTATATTTCTTTTTGGAAAGAAGAGAAACATAATTCATGGAACATTTTAGGATATATAACGAAAAATAAAGATTAGCTTTTCCAAGTAATTAATCCCTTCTAATGCTAATGACTAGACCTACTCATGGGTCGGATCGGGTCAAATTTGGGTCGGACTTGAGCATGGTATTAAAATTAAATATGCTTGTCCAAGCCTGGCCCGACCTGAAATAAGGGCCTTGAATTTTGCCCAAGCTCGCCTATATTTGTATATAGATAGTCCAAGCCCATTTAGGCCCGCCCGTATTATATTTTTTATAATTTATTTTTTAAAAAAATATATTTTTTAAAATTTAATCTTTATTAATTTAATAATTTTCTTTTATTAAGTTCATAAATATAAATAATTTAACTTAGTTTTTAAAGTTTTCACTATAATATTATATATATGTATTGTTTATATGACAAAAATTACATAATACATAAAGTATAAAATAAATATATAATGTAATAGTAAAACAGGTCGGGCTAGGTTTGGCTTGGGCTTTGAAAGTTGTACCCAAGGCCTTACTTATTTTTTAATCGGGCCTAATTTTGTTGTTCAAGCCCATTTTTTGGGCCTAATATGTTTGGCCAAACCCTCCCAAATATCGGGCGAACCTTCGGGCTTGGTTGGGTAGCCCGATCTTTGAGCAGGTCTACTAATGACATAAATCTTCCATTGAGAGTTTTTGGAGACTTTTCTCAAGAGAACTATCTTTTTGGTGTCAACCAATATTTGAGGAAACCCCCCAGATTGCCCCATGATGTAATGATTGCTCCGAGTCAAAGTAGACGTCGCTCTTTTTCTTTGAAATTAGGTGGAAGTAGGGTTTGGCAAGCTAGGTTAGGATAAGGTAGGTAGGTTGGGCCAGAACTTGGTGTTTCAACCATGTTATGGTAGATGAGTCAAGTTTAATGATGATATGGGTTTGGTTGGGTTTAGGATAGGATTTGGCTACTTAAATTGCCCATCAGGTTTTCAACTTGAACGAGTTTGGTTTTCTTAGATGCCCTTTCGAGTTTTCATTTGAGTTTTTAGGATGCCCTATCAAGTTTTTATCCTAAAGTATTTTTAAGCATGGTATTTCTTGATAGAATTAAAGCTGAAGGGGTTGGGTAGGTCACTGCTATCCATCTCAATTAAAATTAAAGCTCTACAAAAAAAAAAAACTGCTTCATTATATAAGTTCTTTCCTAATTTAGGGTCTATTTTCCTCGAGCATTGTTATGGATTAAAAAGATATTTTCAAGCACTAAATCTCCTTCCTAAAATTGACAAGATGGATTTTTTTATTATGAGCTCTTATCATGTGCTTTTACTATATTTGCCTATGACAGATAGCTCAGACCTTTTTCTCATCGATGAGATTAAGTTGTTTATATCAGTTTTTAACTGATTTGTCCCTTCAACTGTAATTCCATCAAGAACTTAAGTAAGGGATCTCGACCTTAATAAGTAAATGGCTTTTATCTCGTAGACTGAGGAAAATGGGGTAGATCTTGTGAAAGTTCAAACTGCTATGTGGTAGGCATGCTATGTAAAAAGTAGCTTCTTATGCGAATCTTTATAAGTTTCAACCATTTTCTTTATGTTTTTTTTGGCTACTTCATCCCTCTATTCATTTCCAGATGCTTTGGCACTAAATTATGATTCTAAAACTTAAACTGAGAGTAAACTGCTTGTAATCATTGTATTGTTCAAGTTGTGCACATTATCTGTGATGATTTGTTTGGGGAGCCTATATTGGCATATAATGTCTTCTTTCACAAATTTATACATAATAAATTTAATAACATTAGCTTATGAAGCTGCTTCTACCTATTTAATTAAATAATTTACGGCGACTGGGATGACAGAATGTCTATTCGAAGCTTTGGGAGTGATAGATCCAATCATGTCCATGCTCCGCATAAAGAAAGGCTATAGGGCTAGCATGACATGCAAAGGAGAATGTAGAACATAGATTTTGCTCACATAGATTTGGCACTTGTAGTATGTCCAAGCATAGTTGATACAGTCATTTTTCAGTGTCAACTAGTAGTAGCTAGATTTCATGACTTGCTTTGCCACTCTTTATCCATTGGCATGCTTGCCACAGATTTTTTTCATGAACCTTTTCAGAGTTTTCTTGGCTTCAGAAGCATCCATGCATCAAACCAGTACTTGATCTCAACTTTTCTTATACAAGACCCCACCATTTGAAAAGAAACTTGTGGAAAATCTTCATATAGCTCTTCTGTAGATTTTAATAATGTGCTAAGGGTATTACCGATCCCGAATATGTCGAAGAATGTCATGGTACCATGGTGACCATTCTTTTCCTCGTTTACACTGGAGCAGTATTAACTCTCTAGTTATTTCAAACATGGAAACCAAGGTTACTAGAGCATCAGTTATTGTTTATCCTCTTGAGGAAATGTTGGAAGCTAATTTCATTAAACTGTTGCCTTAGTCTAAAGATTAGCTTTTTGAATTAAACAAGCTTAGCATCTTGGATTTCCCATTCCTTTCAAAGTTGATAAATTGCCAAGGTGGAGTCTTCACACACTTGTAAAGTTTTAATGCCCTTTTTGACAGCAGCTTGGAGCCCTATAATACATGCCTCATATTCAGCTATGTTGTTAGTGAAGTTCAATCCAATAGTGAAAGGATAATAATTTCCATCAGATCAGATCAGAATACTCCTAACTCCATGCCTTAATGCATTTGAAGCTCCATCAAAATACATTTTCTAGGGCTAATAACAAACATGGGCATCTTCCGCTTCATATATGCACATTAGGTCTTCGTCTGAGAATTCAAAATCTTATGGCTCATATTTGTTGAGCTTGACTTATCAAGAACTCAGCTATCACACTACTTTTAATGGTTTTTAGCTCACCTCAATGATATCATACTTGGAGAGCAAGACTTTCGATTTGGCCAACTTTCCTGTGCTTTGAAGCTTCACATAAGTGTTTGATAGGATCAAGTTTGGCGGTTGGCCATGTGGTGTCATATAACATGTATTACCTTAATCTTCAAGTTATTCAAGCCAGAACAGAACATAACTTTTTGACTGTGGAGTAATTATTTTCACACTTCGTGAACTCTTTTCTTAGGTAGTAGATAACTTGGTTTTTCTTTTGCGACTTATCACGTTAACCCAATACACAACATATAGATTGGTCAAAAAGTAATAGGTACAAGATTAGAGTTTGACTGAGCATAAGTGGTATGAATACTAGCGGGCTTGACAAGTAATTCTTGACCTTGTTGAAAGCTTTTTGGTAGTCATTATTCCATTCACCAGGGTTTTGTATCTAGAGTAAATGGAAAATTAGATCGCATTTATTAGTTAGCTAGGATATGAACCTAGCTTTGTAGTTTAATCTCCCAAGGAAACTCCTCACTTTTTTTTAGGTATGAGTTGATAGAGGATTTTAGATAGCTTTGATTTTGTCAGGATCAACCTTTATCCTCTACTTACTCACAAAGAAGCCCAATAATTTGGCGAAGGTGGCACCAAAGGTGCATTTAGCAGGGTTAAGTTTAAGCTGGTATTTGCATAACCATTTGAAAAGCTTTCAAAGATCACTGACATGCTCATCCTTCTTTTGGGATTTGGCAATTATATCATCCACATAGACCTCTATCTCTTTATGCATAAGGTCATGGAATAACGTCACCATCGGCCTTTGGTAAGTTGTCCCGACATTTTTAAAGTCTAAATGGCATAACCTTGTAGCAAAAAATACCCTACATGATCACGAAAGTGGTTATCTCCATGTCCTCGGATGCCATTCTAATCAATTATAGCCTAAAAGTTTGTCTATAAAGGAAAATAAGGAAATATTTTTGTTGTTGTCTACTAAGGTATCAATGTAAGGCAAAAAGAAGTTATTTTTAGGGCTAGCTTAGTTTAATTCTTAGTAGTCTACACATATCTACACCTTACCATCATTTTTAGGGACCGAGATGGATACTTAGCTACTTTGAGAAATCTTGTGTTAAACTATTTCTTTACTTATTCTTTAATTTTTAGAAGCATCTTTGGTTTCATTCTCCTAAGCTTTTGTTGTATGGGTTTGCACTCAGGTTTTAAGGGAAGTATGTGGACCACTATTCAGTATTTAACATGGCATGTCTTCGTAGGACCAAGCAAATACATCTCGGTATTCGTAGAGAAGGTTGATTAATTTGGTTCAGGTTGATAGGTTTTTAGAAGTTCCAATCCGAGCTTTTTTTCGATCTTCTTCTGTTCCCAAATTTATGGCTTTAATGGGTTCTTTATAGGGCAAGATCTGCTTCTATTCTTGTTCAATTTGTTAGGAATGCCTTACAGATGAAAGACATTTTGATGTATTTCATTAATTTGAATTAATTATTTATATATATATATATATTTGAGTTTTCATTATATCATTGCTATTTCATCCTTATTTAGATTTAGATGTTAAAGTAAATGTAAGCAAATATGGTTCATTAACTACTTATGTTTATACCATTAGAATGTTGCATATAGTGGACTTTATATGTAGGAAGACAACATTCTAAGGTAAGTAGTCTATATTGATAGTCTATAGTCTACGGGGTTAATTTGAGCAATTAACTCATCTTAAGACTATTATGTTGTCTAAATCCAATTAGGGAAATGGCTTGTCTTGGTCATCTGGAGCGGTTTAACTCTTAAGTAGAGACATAGATATATTACGTAGAGGTAGTGATATATTAGACTAGACCAAAGTGCAATTAATCTATCAATAAGTCTATTTACATGGATTAATTCACTTTTAACGTTCATTATGTAATTACCTTAATCTTGAATAAGTAATTGACTCCATGTTTATAACGTATATGCTTTGACATTCCAAGGGCTAAAGTGTCTCAAAGTAGTAAGCTGCTAGATGGGTTCATTAGACATATGACTTATACTCGATGAGAGCTTTACTTATAGATATAGAAGCATAGCTCCTTTAAAGAGTTAAGGTTATCCTCTTGAAAGGCATTAGAAGGTATAATGAAAATGGACAAGGCCTCAGTCATTTTTATGTCAAATGATAAATTGTTCACATGTGATGGACAATCATTTTCACATGGAGAGAATAATGAAACTTTAAGATAAGGTGATCAAGTAGGTAAAACGGACTTTTAACTTTAAGTTGATCACGGATATTATATGAGAGTATTACACAAATAACAAGGCCATTGGACTAAAAGACTATTTATAAAGTTTACGTAATATGGTATATAATTGGGAGTGCAATCCCAGGCCTTTAATGCTATGACTCTAAGATTAATAATTATATGATTAATTATTCGAGATAGGATAATTAATGCATAGATTATTAGAGCCTAATTATATATGTCCAATTAGTCCCTCCACTAGCTCAATACAATTCTTTAATGGTTGGTTATTGATCAGAATATCCGAAGACAGAAGATTCTTAATATGGTGAAGTGGTACGTCAGATTCACTTACTTCATGAGTGTGGGCATTTTCTTTAGTAAATAAATGAAAAAGATTTTTTAGTATTATTTATTTAGAATATATATTTAACTTGATTAAATATTTATTTAGACAAGAATTAATAATTTAAATTAATTATATTTATTTTTTGATAAATATAAGAATTAATTTAAATTAAATAGATATGAGAAATTAATTATTTATATAATTAATTTTATATCTATTAAGTCTTGTTTAAATATTTATTTATAAATTAAATATGAATAATATTCTAAATAAATTAAAAAATTATTTTATTTATTTATTTCAATTTTTGATTAAATTAATTATTTTGTTATAGTTAATTTTTTTTAATAATTAGTACAGAATTATTCTATTCGAATAAAATTCCCATGATTTTATTTTAAATTAGAATTAGAGTTATAAAAATTATCGGGCCAAATAAAATTAACGGTTTAACCAGAATTAATTAGTATTCAAATTAAACAGGCTAAATTCCATAAAATAAATTTGGGCCAAAATTTTGTCTATGGACACTAGGGTTTGAGCTGAATTATAATGGGCACCTATACTAGGGTTGATGCCACATATGGGTTTTTTATAGAATTAATAAAATAATTATTTTAAGGAAAATTAAAATTAAGGTTATCACGTTATCTGATATAAATAAAAGGCTTATGTCTAGGGTTTTTCTTTAGACTTTGGCACCATATCTAGTGGTTTTTAATCACAATATCTCATGATTCTAAACTTGGTGACACAAGGTTGTCATTAAGGAGAATCAAGCCGTACGAATTTAAAGTTAATTGAAACAAAAATTACCTACACACTCTACCATTTAGGAATTGGAGAATAGTGGAAAATACTAGTTGATTGAAGCTTTCACATGGATCTAGGAATTCTTAGACAATATCTTCAGATTTGCAACTCAAGTAACTGATTAAGATGATTTTATTGTATATAACATCATGATTTAATATGATCAAATTAAAAAAGTTTAAAAAATTTCATTATGCATATGATCAGTTTTTTTATCACAATTAACCTCAACAAATCGGGTGCCACGGTTCTTTCTTCATAATCACCTTCGGACCCAACTTCGTCGGCATATATGGATTGCTCAAAATCAATTTTAAGAATATTGGTATGAACATTCACATCATTTTCATCTGGATACCTAAAAATAAAAAGAAGATCAATATAAGCGAAAAATATGTATAGAAAAAGGAAAAATATAAAGATTGATAAGAAGAATAATGATGAATACAACAGATGAAATGCATCATGCTTAGTCATTTTTATTAGAATACCTAATAAAAGTACGCCCATACAAAGGATCCTATGATGCTCTCAAGCAAAATCATGTAGGATTAGTTCCTAGCACTACTTCAAATTAGACTTAAATAGTATAGGAATTTTTGTTTTAGTTTAAATGCTTGGAATGAGTCTTGAAGGGCACAAACTGATCTCATGGTTTGTTGTTGACATTTTTGGTTCATCAATTGCATTGATGCAAAAATCTCTAAATGCCTTGCCTAAAATATTCGTTATATTATAAAAGTGGTAATTCTTTCGTGATTCGAATTGATGTATCCTCTTATTGAAAGCTATCCTAAAGCAATGAAAACACCATCGGTTCATATTCCAAATTAGCCCCATAAACATGCCATTCTTTTGTTTCTTGCTTTTAAGCTTGCTTTTTTTATTGTTGGGCATTGGGTTTGAACCTCAAACCTTTCTTGTTAATTTTGTTGACAACTTGGAGGGCTCTAGCAATACCTTGTAGGTGCTTCTTTAATCACTTTCTAGCTTGAGCCTTTTTGTTGAAGGTCAATTTAAGAACCATAAGAGTATTCCTTAACAAACGAGGTTCTTATTGGCAACCCATCTTTGACATTGGTGGCACTAACGAACTCCAATGATTGGAAAGAGGATTCTAGTATATTCTTATTAGGCTTAATGTAAAGAATATCAGTGGCAGTGGTAGCGATGACATCTTCTTTGCCTTCGATGCTGACAACCTTATTTTCTATGATAAGTTTTAATTTTTGGTATGGTGAAGACAACATTGGCCCCACTAAGTGAATCCATGGTCTCCCATAGGCAGTTATATGATGATGCAATGTCGATCACATAAAAATCTACCTCATATGTATATGACCTTATTTGAAGTGGGATAGTGATGTTTCTAAGCATCACTTTGCACTTTCCATTTAATGCTCACATGACTATGTGACTATGCTTGATATGGGATGTGTCAGTAAGAAGTTTGTTCAAACAGGTCAAGGGCATTACATTTAGGGTCGATTCATTATCAATAAGAACTTTTGGCAAAATGCTTCCTCTACAATAGGTGGTGATGTGGAGAGCTTCGTAATTCCCCACCTCTTTAGGGCATGTCATCATCATTAAATATATGTAATTATACACAGCAATGTTGCTCACTAAGTGACCCAATTGGCCTCTTAGAATGTTAGATGAAACATAGGCTTCATTAAGGCTTTGAGGAGAGCATTCCTATGAGCTTCAAAACTTAGAAGCAATGATAGCATAAATATCTTAATGAGTTACTTATTCAACTGAGCAATGATGCTATATTCATTACGCTTGATGAATTTGAGAAACTCAATAGCCTCTTTCTTTCTCATTGATTCTTTCACCATTTTTTAAGTCAATTACTTCATCAATACTTCTAGTGTTTGAGTTACTAGGAGAACATTTTTTCTTGACTCTAACTTTAGGTGTAGCTGGGGTATAGCATCTACCATCGCAAGTTAAATAACTTACACTTTTGAGGTCAATAGCAACTATTTACACTAGCTTCTCTAGTCATCACCACTTTTTTTATATCTCCACGATAATGTTTTATCTTCTTTATAAGGGAAAGGAGATCAAAATTGGAAAATATCCTGGCGTAGTTTGAATAAATGTGATTTTAGTATCTGGCTTATTGGCAAACAGGATCAATGGTCTCCTAATCCCATTGGAAGGTTTTTCCAATCTTTTTTTGTGGCATTGATGGCAGCGTCCGTGTCTTTATTCTGACTCCTCATAACACTCGATTTCTGAGTGATCCATTATCCCCTGGACCAATCTTAAGAATTTTGAATACTGTTGTAAGGAGTGCCTTTGTCCGCAGTGTCAACAAAAGGATCCAGCGATTTTTTTTCTTTTTAGCATCGATTTTCTAATCCTAACATGACTTTTGCAAAGACTTTCATACTTTGCTATCGATATCTTAACCTTTTTGATATTTTTCTTAACCCAGCAACTCTTTCCATCAATCACGGCATTCATTCTTGGTTCTATAAGGTTCAGGTGCAGAACAGCCCCAACATTAGGTCTCGCCCATGTTTGATTTTAATCATACCTTTTTCAAGTAGGCCCTAAACTTTTCTCTTCAAGGAGGTAAATATTTCAGTGCTGTGACCTTGTGCTTCGGCATGGTATTCATAATAGGAATTTTCATCATACCATTTGGGATAAGGGGGTGACCATGAGGTAATGAACACTGGAGCTACTAATTAACTTGCCAGTAAGTAAGTGTAGATCTTCTTGTAAGAATTGGGGAATGGTTTAAAATGTTTTTTATCTTGAGGTGCCTGGTGGTTGTTAGGCACTTTAATGTTGTTTTGGTTGGGAGGTTGCATATTCTAGGAGGTATTCTGGATGGGATTTGGTGAAAGGCACATTGTTAAGTTTAACCCAGTAGAATATACCTATTGTGGCACTAGCGTACGTGAGTTAAATCCTGAATAGGCCATGCCAGGGAAATACATGCTCGGTATTGGATAGTGGTTCTAGGTGAATTTAGCCAGGTTCTCACTAGTTATAGCGTTTGCTTTTTTCTTTTTGTTCTTGGTCGTAGACTTCTTAATCAAGCTAGAAGATTCTTTTTCAGACATCTTACCAATTTTTATGGCTTTGTCAATCATTTTGCCTGACATCACCATATCAATAAAGTTCTTTGTGGCATTCTCATTAACTTCTAGTAGTAGGGAGCTCGTAAGTGCTGACAAACATAGCAGTCATCTCTTTTTAGTCAATGGAAGGTGAACCTAGGCGACCTTTTCTCGCCACCTCTAGGTTTACTACCTAAGGTTTTCAATGGTTTTCTTTTTCATGTTTAATAGAAAGAGGCGATCTACAGCATAATCGATGCATGCTTATACTGATCAAGAAAAGAGTGAGCCCGATTTGCCTATAACTAAATTTTGGTTGGGTCAAGCCAACAAGCGACTGCCCTGGTTAAGCTGTCTTGGAAACTATGTATTAGCAGTTTCTCAATCTCTTTATGTTCGACCATTTTTCTGCAAAACAAATGGATATGTGTGGTAGGATCTGTGATCCCATTGTATTTGTCAAGATTTGACATTTTAAATTTAGGTGGGATGACAGGGTTTAAACCTAAACTCAGGGATTTGGCATTTACTATTCCAAACTTATCACTTCCTTTTATAGCCCTAAGGCGCTTTTCCAACAACTTGGTTTCATTTTCAATAGCCTCGATAAATTTTGAACCAATTGCCTTTTCCTACTATACTTGTTCATCAAGGTTTAGGACCAAAGGGTTTGCAAGTAATGTTCCCATATTCACAGCATGGTATCCTTAAACCATATATGGAGTAACAGCTAGGTTTATATAGATGAATGGCTGAGCAAGCGAGATTGATGCCATTGGGAGTGGCTGTTCTTAAGATGCCTTTCCAAGAACATTAGTGGCCTCAAATCCACCATGCACATTTGACTTAAGGTTAGCCGAATCTTTGCCCTTATCAATGGTGCTTGCCTACCCTTTATCCTTTAGAGTTATAGCTAATAACCTTCTTAATCCAGCAACTTGACTTTGAAATTCATCAGTCTTACAAAGCATTTGCTCCTAAGCCTCTTAATACGAGCCTCATGATCATTTTCTATTGCCTTCCAACATGATTGTTTAGTTCTATGTTTTAAGGACCCTTACACTCTAGAGTGATGCTGGATTAGATTTATTATGATATGATGAGTATGATGTATGCATAAATGAAAATGTAATCATGTACAAGCAAGAATGTTATGTGACTGCAAAAACATGATGAATTAAATTATATATAAGAATACAAAAGATAATTGGATTTCGGCAATAGCTCTAGAATAAGTATATTCCATCTGAACAAGTTGCTAATTACACCTATCAAGTTTAAAAGTGATCAAACATGAAAATATCGCTCAATTTCATTGTTTGGTTACAAGTTTCAGAAAGTTCAAAAATTTTTGTCCATTATCTCTTATAAAGATAAAATCTTATCTTACAGATCTAGCTAATTCAATCATACCATTTGTGCTGGTCTAAGCCATATGAATCTATTCAATGAGACCTTGAAGACACTACTTATACTCCAGCAGAGCTTGATCGGTTAAAATCTAATTCTGATGCAATTCTTCAGAGGTCCTCAATAATCTATTAATCTGGTTTTGCTAGACCTGAAAGGCATGCTCTAATTCTAAAACTCTTGCCATCAAAGCCTTATTCTTGACCCTTTCTTGTTGAAAAACTTATACTTGAGCTGTTAGGCTTTTGCTTCTTTTTTGATTAACCAATGCTCTAACATGAGTCTCAGTGAGGCCTTCCAAGCCTTTAAGTCATTGGTGGGAGAAATAAGTCCAGCCTTTTTGGTTAGAGAATTGTTGATTCCTCGGTACTTTTTCGCTTTTTGAAGTGCCATGTAGTCTTTTTTTCAAGTCTTAAAGGTCTTCACTGATGGTATTCTTTATCTTGATAAGGTCACATGTTCATCCCTTTTGGACCTAACACCTATGCTCCCATTAGTTCTTCTCTTCTTGTAACTAGTAGATATCTTTAGCAAAGGTGACTCTTTCTTGCACAAACTCTTGCTTTAGGATTTCTACCTCAGATGGAGGATTATCTATTGGCATGCGAGGGACTTGAATAGTGAACGATGTTAAGGTGTCATTAACTCACCTAGCCATCTAATCCTCATAGGTCAAAGTCATTGTTTTATCTCATTTTAGTATGATACAACAAGTCTTTTGCCATGCATCAAAGATTTTTTACACCATGCTCATGTAACTATCCTCTCCATATTCGAAATCCAATGTTCCAAGCCTATTAATGATAGGAACAAGCTGTAGATAATCAATTTGTTGTAAAGACATGAGTGGGACATTGTTGATGCTTCCCAATAATCCATTGAGTGATACACATCAATACGACTAGCATTTGTACATGATCAGACCAAAATGATCCATGAAGCTATTTAAGTCACCTCTTCAATGTTTAAGTTTTGGAACTTCGCAACCCACTGATCCTTAGTAATATCTTGCGGCCATTTCTTCTCAAAAAACTTTGGTAAGGAGTCTAAAGTTCGGCATACACAGCTATCGTAGTTTTTTACCCTAAAAATGACTAAAAAACCACAAATACGAAAGCGATAAGCATCTGATGAGGCATACCTTGTCCTTTTTTCTCCTAAAATTTAAGTGTCGAATAGTCTCTAATAAAATGGCAGGAGCAAGATTAATGCTGCAACTTAACTTTGAGTAAATGTTTACTATGGCAACCTCTATATGTCTTAAAGCTTTCAAAAATATGATTAAGCCATAGATTGCTAATGCAAAGGCATCCGTAACCTTCATCTTGTTTGACTGAGTGCTCCTAGCAAATTTTAAGTTATCTAAGGTGATGCAATGCAATTCTACCCAATCCTCTCCAACTCGAAGCATACTAACTAACTTTCTCTTGAAAGGTATAGGCCATGCTGACTTAGAGTAAATCTTATCACATTGGACCTTTTAGACATTGAGCATGGCCTCATTTTCTTCTACTATAAGGATTAAATCTTGTTCATTGAAAGTGAAACACCTGTACATAGGATTCCAAAGTTGTATAGTGGCCTATTATAGTCAGTAATCAACTTGAACTTGGGCCAATAGAGCAATATCTTCATAACTTTCTGTGAAGAAAGCCTTATTAGTCTCACCCTAACTACCCCATATATCTCCTAGATCTTGAAGATTAAACTTCCTGAAAAACATTTTAGCCTGCTCTAGGACCTATGAGAGATGTCTGAGTCAGAGAGTATCCCCACTCTATTTTTGCTTCCTTTCTAACTCGACCTTGATAGTCTTAAAATCTTTAAAACCTTCTTCCAATACTTATTCCATGGTAAGGTACTTGTCAATGGACACTGCCTCTAGAATCAACTGTCTCGAGATGATATGAGATGACATTATGCATGGATCAAAGATAATAGTAAAATGCACTAAGTTAGTAATGCATCAAGACAAGAAATAAATGGTAGAAGAAAAATATGCCTGGTAGCATGATAATGTTTTAGAGCAAGCATAGAAAGGCTATAAGTATCGGTTGTTTTGCCTATTAACTTAAACTTATATAGATAGTATAATGGCGTACCCAGATTATAGCTATCCTCATATTGTCTTTTTGAATAAAGATCATTCCTTAAGATAATGACAATTCATTTATCAATATTCAATTACAAGTTATTGCCAAGTCATGCACCAAACAGCATAACCACTTGTAGTTTGCCTATAGCGAGATAATATGATGCCTCTTAACATGTTACTGAAGATCTGGGTGATAATGTTCACTTACCATTATTTAGTGATCAATGGGCATTAAATGATCAGTGATACTAGGCAGGTTTTATTCATTAGGAGGCAATACTAGGCCTCAAAAGAGGTGTTATGTGACAACATTCAAATGTTATCTCTCAAGGAAAGAAAAAAGGCATTAGCTGTCGGTTAAACGGGCATGCCTTGATAATAGTATTGCAATGGATGGTATGATCCAAGGTAGGGAAATTTAGATGTTGGCAATGACGTTCGTTCATCATCACTTATGTAATAATAAATGATAAAAAAGAGTAAAAGGTTAAAAGTGTTTCCTCAAGTGTCTTATTCTTTGGGTCAATCTAGCAACACTTTGATATGGTTTAACATGGTTTAGCTCCTACGGCTAACTGTATGGGGTTAGGTTGACTCTAAATCGATTCCCAAATTATTCCTCCATTCAGTAAAGACAGCTGAGGCACCCTGCTCTTGGGTAGACTCGGCAGAACAAGTTCGATTTGGGTGGATATATTTCCCTATGCCCATACAGATAAAAAGAACATCATAGGAGCATGGTACTTTATAGCTCGAAAGATATTATTAGTCCATGGGTAAAGAAATATACCATGGAGGACAACTAGCTCACTTTATCTAACAATGGTGCTAATCTATTTCCAAAAAATGGTCGAGAGTCTAATACGAGTGCGAATACGCATTGTATGTCAGGAAAACAACCAAACCCTTTTTGTTTTACTCTTTATTGCTAGTATAAAAGAATTGTCATTTCATTTTTCAATTAAAATGGACCCCAACAGTCACGAGAAAAACCAACATTCACAGAGTAATGGCAAATAAATGTTATGTCCAAAAAAGATTAAGGAAACGAATTACAAATAAATAATGACCAAAACCAAGGGAAATTAAGAATCGGATAAAATTTAGCTAGTTATAGGCCTACCTCTTTAAATAAATCCTTAGAGGAGTTACAAAGCTATCACAACTTGCTCATACAAGGGTACAACACCAGCCCAAATCGCTCGAATTTGACACGTGCGACTTAAAAGCGATGTAGGGAATAGCCTTTAGGTTATCCCTTGATCAAGATTTGAATTAGGTCCAATGAAGTGATAATAGAAGGGAGGACCATAAATGAATCACTCATCCAACTAGTTTTAGATAGCCACAAAAAAATGGCCAAGGCTTGAATTCACCAATGATCATTTTGGGCTAGGCATGATCGGACACCTATTACAAACCAATGATTCCAAGTTATGGAACTTGAAATACTGATTTTATGGATTGCATATACCAGAGTTTGTTTAAAAAAGGTTCGAGAGTCTGTTATGTGTGGAGAATGATTAGCATCCCCATAATGCCCAAAATTGGTACCATCTAGCCATAAGTTATCCTATTCTTGGTTTTCTTTTGGTTTTTTTTCTTATATATGGTCATTGTTTATGTGTAATTCCCTTCTTAAGATGCAATTTTAGAAAAATATTAAATCCAAGTGTTTCATAGTAAAATTAAGTTTGTATGTCTTTATGCAACCTAGGAAGAAGGAGAAACATAAAGGTTTTGGTAAAATGATATCCGAATTAGTTTAAAAAATGATATTTTACGTTAAGCACTAGAGGGATATTAACAAAGGACATTGCCTTGGATTTTATGAAATTCGATTTTTTTTAAAATATGGATGCAAAATCATCATGAAAAAAAACATGTTAATAAGACATACAATGACATAATAAATATTGCATTAAAATAAAAACACAAAAACATGAAAAAAAAAAAAGAAAAACAGGGACAGTTGAGATGATAATGAATCGATAATTTTTTGACGCGTTTGGACTCTATGGTCACTTAAAGCATAAAAAAGTTTTGATAAAAAGGTCCCGGCAAACTCGAAGAAGAGGAAACTTGAGTTTTTAGTGAAGTTTTGAAAAATAGTGTTAGCATATCCCCTTGGAAAAGTGAGGTTTGAGTATTCTTTCAGAAAAATAGGGTTAGAGTATCTCCTTGAAAAGAGAAATTTTAAGTTATTGTTGAAAATTGAAATTTTGATGTATTCTAATGAAAGCATAGATTTTAAAATTAAAACTTGACAATTTAAATAAGAAATGAAAATTAATTTTGAAAAATTTTTGGGCCTCAATTTGAGTCTAATAAGACCCGTGTCATGACACATGACTTCGTAGGGAACTCATAAGATACACTTTAAGTATTTCGAATGGCTTGAACAAGTACTTTGGGAAAATTAATTTTTCTTAAGATCTAAAAGGATGATGTCATGCCATTGCCCTTCCTGAATAAGTTATCCGAGGGTTTTCGATGGCAAATGAGATATTATGGGAAAGTTAAATCCATAAGGATTAATGCAAAATTATTTAAAGGTAGAATTAATTTTCGAAGTCAGGTTTGATTTAGCATTAACAGCATATGTAAAGAAAAGGGAATAGAGAACTTCGAAAATTTGCCTCAATCTGAATCGTTAAATCACAAATGATACCTTTTTGGAAAGGGAATTTCATAAACTTTTCAAGAAAAAAATATTTTTAAATATGGAAAAAATCATTTGATAGGTTAAAATCACCCGAAAATAAAATAAATTGCTAATTTTTAGGGGTTTCTGACAATGAATTTTAAAAAATCATACTTTCCACCGCCAGGATGATCCTTGGGTAAATGAGTTACTGTTGGAAAGGTAATTTGAAACCCTTTGAAGGAAAAATGCCAAAGAAATTTGAAAAATAATTTAGAGTTTGAAAATAATTTTTTAAGTGGGATTACAATGCCGTAAACAGTGGAACTGGGATATCGTTGGACTTAAGCATTTTAATCATGTGTCAAAGTGTTCGATATGTGAATGTCCAATCATTGGGGTATATGAAAATGGAAAAATAGACCAATCCAAACCTCGAAGATTAGATCGCTGAACCCGCGCTATCCATGCCACTAGTCATATTGAAAGGCTTAAAATAAGACTTTAACCAAACCCTTGAAAACATTTTTTTGGTATTTTATAGAGCTTAAAAATATAACATATTTTGTTACCTAATAAAGCCATGAATCCAAACATTTATGCTTGGTATATCCCTAAGATTGGAGGACCAATATTGAAAACATTCAATTCATACTAATCCTCATCAAATGTAGTATAGACTTAACTTGGGGTCTTCTTTGAAAACAAAATTTTGCTAGCTTTATAGAGGCATTTTAACAAACATGATGAACCGCACTAAATTGGGACATCAAACATTGTGGCAAACATTCAAAATAGCAAGCTATCCATATATTTCAACAAATGAATGAAGGTGAAAATGCATTAAAATGCATGGTAAAAGTTAAAACATGCTAGAATGAACATTTACATATGAAATGAGCATGTAGATATAAGGGAAAAACATGGCAACAAATGCATGTACAAGGGCTTTTTTAATGAAAAATAAAATATGGTGTTTTAGGTTATCCAAATAACATCAAGGCATCAAGAAAGTCATAAAATCCTAAAACTACCATAAACAAAGCCACAATAATGCATAAAGTTCAAATAGGGTTATGGCAACATGGAAGCTTACTAAGATGATGAAGATGAAGAAAATAGAAAATAAAATGGAGACGATATGGAAAATATACCTTAAAGAAGATCGTAACTCATAACTTTATCTTTAAGCAGCAACGAAGCAACTTTCAGCTCACTTTCTTTTTGTTTTTTTTTTTTGTATGGATTAGTAAGAAGGGAACAAAAGGAAGGAGCTTTTGGTTATGGTGTTTATAGAGAGAGGTTTTGAAGGTAAGGATAAAGGAAATAAGAGGTTTTTGAAAAGTTTTTAGAAAGGTGGAAAGGGAGTTATGGGAATAAAGTTTTTAAGAGAGCAAAAGGTTTTTTTTTTTTGAGGCTGATGTGAAAATTTGGTCTCTATTTAGCTGAGTAAGAAAATTAGATTATATAAGAAGTGATTTTAGCTACCAAAATGACTAAGCAAAGAAGGCATATGGGATATTTAGCATGCACAAAATGGTAACTCATTACTAAGGTGCAAGCTTTCAACATTTGATTAGTTAATATTGGTTTTTGCAGATAGAGGTAATAGCGTAATCAATTAAGTAATCTCATCTTTGTCATTCATTAAGCTTCATTTTCTCATGAAATGCCATCATGTTAATTTTAGCGGACCTCTTAAATTCTATCAATCTAATGTTTAAAGCCCAAAAATGAAATCTACATGATTTATATAAGGTTATGTCTGATACTGGATGATTTTTTAGGCCAATGCCATAACAAATTCGAGTTTTAATGCTATAATATGAAAAGAGAAAAATATCTCAAATTCAATGAAAACAGCCTTGTGAATCGATACAATGAGTTTTTTATTGATACACTGAGTGGAAAAACTTGGAATGTATAGATACTTTGAATATAGTATTGATACAAAGCCTAGTGTATTGATACCAGCAAGCTTGCATTGATACCCAGCTTTTCTGTATCAATACATACTTTAATGTATCGATAACTATTGGCAAAAAATCACGATTTTAGCTTAGACATAATTTTGCATCAATATAATGTCCTATGTATCGATACATAACCCTCTTATATTGATATAAATGGCAAAATTTGAAACTTTGATGCCATGGATCCTTGTATTGATATCGCATGCTCATGTATCAAGACATTTATGCATTTTTATATCTTTAGTTCTTCGTACACCTCCCTTTTGCTAGGAATGATAGAGACTAATTCATGCTCTTTTGAGTGACTCTGATGGTTCCTTGAATGATGACTTCTAATGCATTAAATGTTAGCCCAAACAAAATGAGGTGTCTATAAAAACCTTTCAATAACAAGCCTATTAGTGTAATACAATCCTTTCACCATATATCATGGATTGAGTATAAGTGTAATGTAGTATCTACTCATACTTTTCTTTCAATTCATGGTTAATGATCATAAATCTATGACGAATGATTCCTTAAAATTCTTTATGCTTTAGCCATAGACTTTATGCTAACTAAACACTATTAAGATCATTCAAGATGTGCCTTCAATGTCACTAGAGTAATGAATCCTCTCTAGATCACTTATCTATCTACCATATGCTTCATGCCATATTCAAAACTGCCCTTTCTTTGGCATCTGCCCTTGTGGACCCGTTCATGATGGTTTTCATGTATGACACTCACTTTACGAGATGACCTATTATCATAAGTTTAAGGACTATTTACATGACTTACACATGAAAACATAGATCATAGACACTTGAGTGACTAATAGCAAATAGAGTTCTTATACAAGCCATGTTCATTGAACTTGTTTCCACAAATCAATCACACATATTCTTTTCAAGTATCTCATATGCTTTAACTTATAAGATCAATTACTTACTTTATAAGTAAGAAGGTAAATTATGTGCTAGTTTTTTAGCATTGCTAATGCTATCTCTTAACAATATGATGACTAGGAACATTTTGAGGAACTTGCTTTTGATGCATCAGGATCTCGTAATTGCAACACTTTACAATTCATTTAGAAGGCATTTTAAGCTTTATGGGCTTCATCTAATTAATGGTTTCATGATAGTCAATCATGCT
Organism: Adansonia digitata; assembly: GCA_029448705.1. Taxonomy (NCBI): domain Eukaryota; kingdom Viridiplantae; phylum Streptophyta; class Magnoliopsida; order Malvales; family Malvaceae; genus Adansonia; species Adansonia digitata. The sequence goes on along the minus strand of JAQSVH010095156.1, from coordinate 1,826 downwards.
ACTAACATGAAGGAAAACCTTATGTTACTTAACTAGTAATTAGTATCCTATGAATTGACTGTATATCCTATATCCCAATTTGATTGGTTTAAGGGCATATACTAACATCTCCCACTTGAACTTGAAACAATCATACTGCTGTTAGTGTTATCTATGGAGAATATGTTCATTCATATGCGATAATCTCTATTATCGAGTCATTAAACTGTTTGGATCGCAATGAGACCTTGATTTCAGTCACATGGCTTAGTTATTTTTTGATTATTGGAGTCAAGTAATTAGCTCAATAACTAATGATCCAAAACTAATCATTTTCGCAAGCCTAAATGAAATGATCTATTTAATGCTCATGGATATAAATATGTAAACTCTAGTTTGGAACCTTTCCAAAATTACATCTAAGTGTTTACATCTTATTATCTAGACACGATTATTAAGCTTTAATAACCTATGTTTGCTCCTACTATATCTTACATGTATAAGATTTTTATAGGGAATCTAATTCAAAATCTTATTTGAAATTTTAATTAATTTGATTTAGGCTTTAACATATTAGTTATATGTTTAATTGATATAAACTATACAATTGACAGAGTTTTTAAAATAATTCTGTTATGATTTATTAAACTGAGGAAATAAAATAGCAAGGTATCCATATGCTCGCTATGACAAATATTTGTTCATAACATTATCCTAAATAAAAAAATCCTCATAATTAGTCCTTAATTGCCAAAACAAAATAAAGCATCTAATGTCTAAAAATAATAAATCATGAAATGAAAATTCTTAATAACTTTCATATTAAAGGTGATAAGCCTGATTTGCATCAGCTGGTTTGCCTTGTCCTCTTTAATCCGTTATCATTCAAGTCTCTCATTCTCTTTGCCCTTAGCCCCTATAAAATGTCAAACATATTTAGTAGCAACAACCAGGTATCTCATGCCAAAAGAAAGTAAATGATTTAAAAGTTTATATTTGAGGTGGAAACTTCTTTCATCTTTTTTCCCTTGACTATTTCAAGGTGCTCCTTGCAGTTTCTCCTCCAATGACTGGCCTTTCCAGAATGATGGTAATTCCCTTGTCCTTTCATTCTTTAACTTTGACCTTGCTAATTGACTTCAAACTATTTAAGCTAAGAGGCAAATCCCATTTGGCTTTTTTTTAAAGTGGTTTTAGAGGAAAAAGCAATCAGATGGATAACTTTTCATTAGTGATGGACCTTTTTTTATCATGGTCAACATGTTCAAAAACTCAAGAGGGCTGTTTAAAGATAGTTCATATTGAAATTCAGCATAAACTAGGCAAAGCTATGAGGTAAAGAGAATATAGTCAAATCTATAGACAACTCATAATCCATAACCTAAGTCAACTATTCAAGATAAGTGATATATTCTATCATTTTCAACATATGAGTCCTCACTTGGGTACCTTCTGACATTTGTTTAGAGAAATTCCTTTGAGATGTCAAACATCTCTGTGCATCTTTCTTATTGAACAATTGTTTAAGGTTTAGGATGATGTCTTAAGCATCTATAGTCGAGGCTTGCTTAGAATCTATTTTAAAATTCCTATAAGTAGCCCAAACTTCTTTAGAAACATCAGCAGAACGTTCATTAGGTGTGGGCTTTTAAGACATATGCCTTCTTTCCTTGTTTTAAAATGATTTTGAGATTGTTGACCAATCAATAAAATTCAACCCAATCAACTTGTTAGCATCAAGTATGCTATGTACTGACAAGTTCATAGTCATTTTCACTTGTTTATATCTTATATGAATTCAAAACATGTTTGGTGTCAATTGTGTGCATAAGGTAATCATTAAGTCA
>JAQSVH010094511.1:0-14732 GCA_029448705.1 Adansonia digitata | reverse complement strand
TTGGGCCTCAATTCATCTCTTTTTAATTAGCCCATTGAGAATAAAAGATATGTTAGAAGCCCAAAGCTAAATTAAACCATTGAGAATAAAAGATCAGTTTAGAAACCCAAAGCTTTTTTATTTATTTATTTTCCGTCCAAGTGATTCGGTTCACGTCAAAGCAGAAGGGTTTTGGGAACATCTATCCCAAAAAAAAAAAAAAAAAAAAGAAATGTTGGTAAGAAGATTAGTTTCTTTCTTCAAGATTTCTCCATCTTCAAAGGTTTTGAGGTACTCGAAACAGTAATTTAAGCTAAGTGTCAAATCCTTAGGGATTCAATGTTCAAATAATTACTTTTGAGTTGTCACATTAGGGTTTTTTTTTTTTTTAATTTACCATATAAGTTGATATTTTGGTACAAGTAGCTGACAATTTTTTATTTTATTTTTCCTTTTAGGCTCCTCCAAAAGATTGAGTTAAAGTCGGTCCATTTTTACTTATTTGATTTTATCATGCAGCACTGGGAATTCTGTGAACGACGAAAAGAGGAGGTTATTTGCTCGTAAAGCACTGTCTTTTGTCTTGATTACTGTGACAGGTGGTGTTGCCTTGAGTGCTGTTGATGACCTCGCTATCTACCATGGTTGTACCAGTTATGCTCCATTTCATCTGACACCGCTATTTAATTTTATTAATTTGAGGACTTTGCCTTTCGAAAGATTCACAACGAGATTGTTGCTTTACATCTTTGTTAGTGCTTGCCGTGTTTGTGGTAATTTTAATCATGTTGCTTAGTCAGTCGATCTTTGTGAAAACTATCGGTGTACTTTGTGGGGGCTATGATGAGAAGTTACTGCATTTGTTTTTCCATTTTGCCTTGTGTTTTCTCCTTTGATATGATCTTCGTCGTGAAACCGCTAGACTGCTTCGTAACTCACGTAATTGGGCTGGTGGCCAGTTTGTGTGTATTTTTGTAGTCACGAACATACTGGCCTTGCAAGCTTTTCCTAGGTATTCATTTACATTATCTCATCGTTGAAGACTTAGGACAGCATGTCGTAAAAATCAATGTTTACAGTGATTGTTGTTACAACTTTATACGACATCTGTAATTCTTATTGTGCCTTGTTATTTCTTCCTTATTGCTGACTTAGTTTTGGTGAACCTTTTTTCATATGACATTCTACGATATAGTGTTGTTTCGGATAACTTAATTCTGTGTTGAGCCATTTGTAACAGAGAATTGGTTGATGTGGATGGCGGCATATCTTAATTTTTTTTTTTTTATTGTCTTCTTATTTAGGTTCTCAACTCCCACTATGAACATGGATTATGAAGCTTGGATAACATAATATATGGCGGAGTAGATAGATTAAGTTTTCTTTCAATCTTCTTCTCGTGTAGGTTCTGAACTCCCATACTGAACATAGTTTGTGAACCATAACATGGAGCAATGACTTGTATTTTAGGTCTATGTTGCTTAGAATTAGGCTTAAGTATCGGATGCGCATATTTATTAACATGGGCATGTTCAATTTTTTAAAGTTTTTTCATGTATTGGGAGGGCCATATCTCAATACCCATGTCCAAATATGTGACGGACACAAGTATTTCAAGAAAATGAGGAGTCAGAGCAACATAGCTTTAGGTTCATACAGAATGTTTGCTTAAGAGTAGCAGAATCTGTCATGTATTCGGAGGCATGATTATGAAAATTGTCAAATTTCTCAGTTCAGTTATAACACATGTTTTATTATTGATGTTTTATGAATTGATGTCTAATGTTAGACTTTCATCTCATTCTCCACTTTTCCATTTGCAATGATTTACAACTTATCCTGATAATTGGCCTAACAATTCTCCAGCAAGGCCATGGAGAAAGCCAGTAAGAATCAGGCAATTATAGATGCTATTGGGGAGCCAATTAAGAAGGGACCATGGTACAATGCTTCTCTTGCTGTTGCTCACAAGAGGCATTCTGTATCTTGCACATTTCCTGTGTCTGGACCTCAAGGCGATGGAGTATTACAATTGAAGGCAGTTCGCAATGACAGTTAGTTTCATCTGGCTTATGTTCTTGTTTACATCTTCTGTCCTTTTTTCCCCCCTTGCATAAGCTCTGGAATCTACTCATTAACCAAGAGCATAATCTCCAAAATCACTCACCTTTGATGTATCATTGGTTGAGCAGTTGTCAGTGTTGAAACTCGCTTATTCCAAATCATTCGTACATTGGAGTAGTGTTTCTGTTTCAACCTAAAGCCGTTTCTGAAGTGGGATTCTTTTACAGATGATAATTGGTATTCGTTTTTTCTTCCTCGAGATTGGGAAATACTAATCATGGAAGCCCTTCTACATGTTCCTGGGAATGAAGAGAAGCAGCGAGCATTTCGAATTAGTCTCCTAGAAAACGTCCCCCATGCAGCTGACATAGCTTGCACTGAATGTAGGACTCAGAAATCTGAGAATCAAGAGAAGAAATGAGAACCCATACTCAATATAAGTGAGTAATTTGTTTCCGTCATTTGGAATTCCAATCCAACTCTTTTCTTGATAGTATTTAGTTATGATATAAGCAAGACTGACCTTCATATTTGATATGTCCCTGCCAAAGAATTAAGTTTTGTGAAAATTTTGCTTTCTTTTGCTATGTTATTCGGATTCGGATTTAAGTATCGGACGCAGATATGTGTTCAACACTAGTATTTAATTTTTTTTCAAGATTTTCATGTATTTGAAGAGTTATTAGAGAATTGTAGCTCCAAACATCCAAATATGCACCAGACATGGTGTCAGACATGAGCACTTAAAATAAATAAATAAATAAAAATAAGAGTTGGAGCAACATAGGTCTTTTATAGTTTAAAATATGATAAAACAACAATTAACATTCTTTCAGAGGGAGTGAGGGACTGATTTGTTTTATGAAGCTTTAAGTGCCAGGGTGACAAATCCATTCCAAGGGTTAAAGGGTGAATCCTTGCAATATTGATAATCCATTGCTCAAACTTCTAAATATATCTGCAATTTTTAAGTTCCTTCATTTTTACTCCCCCCCCCCCCCGCCCCTTTTCTTTCAGTTATATATATACATACATATATATAACATGTATGTGGTGAACATATCTATTTTTTTTTAAAGAAACATATAAATCTTATACTCTCAAACTAAGCATGAAATACTTGTTTATAAGATATGATTTTTAAAATATATTTATAGCACACAATGCAAGTTTGACTTTTTAATAGTTTGATATTAAAAAATATTTTTTTTTTTAATTTTTAGTATTGTTAAGTCATTATATTTGCTTAATAATAAGTCTTTTATATTATGCAATTATCAGCTGTTTAATTTAGAATACCTAAGTACTTATTTACTCTAAATTTTAACTGAAAATACATATTATATATAGATTTATGTACTTTTTTATCATATTGTAATAGTGCTATTTCTTAGTGTATAAAATTAAGGGTTTGTTAATGAGTATCTTTAAGAAATTTTTTAAAATTAATTAATATATAATTATAATAATAACATTATGTTAAACATAAAAATCAAATAATTTGATTTATAATTGGAATGCGTGAATATATTTTATATATATAATATATGTATATATATATATATAATTATGTTTAAAGAATGCCCTTAAGTCAGCAAAATTTTAAAATCTGTATCGGCATTTGTGAAGATAATAAATTTAGCCATTGATGAGATTTCAACAAAAATGGAGAAAATTTTCAAACAAAAAAATATAATTACAGAAAAATGCCTTCATTGTCATCAATCCAAGAGGACGGGTGTGAGAATGAAAGAAATAAAGCAGTCACGTATGAGCTAAACCGAAGGAGCACGGTTGGATTTGGTCGTTAACCTCGTAGGCGTGGAACACACGTTCGGAATCAATCGTGCCTTTTAACTCTCTCCTTCCCTATGCTAAGTGGTTGTTGTTGGCTCCCATCCCACCCTGCCAACCGTCGACTCCATAAAAAAAATATATATATATATATATATATATATAGCGCAGCCTGGACTTTTGTCTGTCTGTCTGCAGGCCCCAAGACACGACCGTACACCGTCAGTATCAGAAAAAAACTATGACGCAACCCCTTAAACGTCAAATCAAATCAATCAAAATGAAAACGAAAATAAACATGAAGTGTATCTGTTTCTGAATTGTGCTTTGCTTTTGGTTTTGAGGTGTTTGGAGTGGGGCCCGAGGTTGCCTATTGATTGATTGGGCGCTGGGTCCAGATTTCGACGTGTCGAGCCTAGTAATGTTTGGGTCCCACTTTGTCGGGTTGATGTTGGGTGCTTGCTTCGTTAGTTGTAGGAAATGGCCTAACCTTAACCAAACATTCATTTGTATACAGAGCATTAAGACCGATTCATTCCCATTTCCACACAAGATTATCCCAAAATAACATCACAATACCAACAAAGGGATATCAAATCATTTATTATTATGTTATCATTTTGTTTTCATGTCTATCGTAATTGTGATTTAGTAAAAAGTAATTTCTATAAAGGTTTAGATCGGAAAGAAGAAAGGAAAAAGAAAACATTGATGGAGGCGCATAAAACCAGACAATATCGGGCCCAACGCGTCATTACAAATACCAGCAGAAACCCTCTCAAAATCTTTATTTATTTATTTTTCTTTGCTTTTTGCCCATTTCGCTCTGCCTACAAAGTTGAAACTTTACTTCTAATTAATCCTTTCTCGTCTCTCTTATAATCAAAGTTTGAGACTTTGGTCTTAATTTTCAATGCAAGGAGGTGTTGTTATTGGTGGTGGTGTTTCTGAAAGTGGGTCAATTACCACAGTGTCAACAGATGACAACATGGAGGTGTCGTCAGAGGATTCTTCGTGTCCAGATGAGTCTGAGTTGGAGTTCGGTCTTGGCTTGAGACTTGGTGATGGAGCTAACAGTGGTGGTTTTAAGATGCACCAACTTTCAAGGGGAGATCAATATGCTAGTGTTTTGACTTCTGAGGATTTCTCTTCTCTGATTTCTTTTGCTTCTGCTTCTGCTTCTGCTTCTTCATCTTCTTTAAGTGGAACTAATGTCAAGAGGATTGCTCATTCTATGGCTGCTGCTAATGGCTCGTGGTATGCTCTAGTTTAAGCCTGATTACGTTATTCTATCCGTTCTATAAATTTTATGTCCTGAATATGCTTATGTTCTTGGATTTAATTGGTATTTTTTTCCCTGAATTTATCAGCTTTCCCTAACTCTGTTATTATAATATTTAGTTACCTTCATATTGGAGGTCTCATCAATTAACCAAGGTATTTCACAACTTTAATTTGGTATCGACAACAAATATAATATAATTAACATAACCACGTTATTTCAGCTTGAATGTATTTTGTTAACCATTATAATGGCAAAGAGAAAATTACTCAACGCCAAATCCTTGTTACGCCCCTATTGTGACTGGAAACTCATCTATCAGTCCACCACAACTTCTTACGTTCGATCGTCAATATTACAAAGATTCTTGCATGATTATTCATTCAGAAAGGGGTTGGCTTCGGAGACAACTTTATTGCTTGGTTGTTTAGGATTAGTTATGGATTTGGGATGCTTCCACTCTCATTAAGATGGGTCGTGTCGTTGATAGCAAACAAACTATTAGTCATTCTGCTTATCAAGATATAAAATACTGATAGATCACACGGTCCTGATCTTCAATTCCGAATTCAGTATATGTTTGTTCTTGCTTGTTAATATTAATAATTAGCTTTGGATCGTATTAAATAGGCTCCATCTGAGTTGAGGCAAAATCAATGCTACCAAGACAGTTTTAATGTGTGCAATTCTTCTTTTAGTATAACCTTCCTGGTATTTCATGAGTAGCTGATAACATTTCACTCTGTTAACATACTATTGAGCTGTACTATTCGGTTGTGGTGGTTTGGTGTTAATTACTTATTTGGCAGCTTTGGAACCTTTGCTGATTCCCCCCTCCCCCGGTTAACATCTCTTGTTTTCCTTGATAATTTTGAAACAGTCAGTTTGTGGGGTGGCCTCCTATCAGAGCTTATAGAATGAATAGCATGGCTAACCAAGCAAAAGCACTGGCCGTTGAAGGATTTAGCTCGGCAATGAAGAACCGTAAAATCAAGACCTCTATGGTGGAGAAGAATGCTAATGGCAGCTTCCAGAGCGTGGCAATGGTAAGATCAGGAAATCCCTGTTTGTGAAGGTGAATATGGATGGAATTCCAATTGGAAGGAAGGTTGATTTGAATGCCCAAGAATCCTACGAAAAGTTGGCAAAAACTTTGGAAGATATGTTTCTCAAAACCACCCCTAGTGTCAATCTGCTAGGTGAGGTTTCCTAATATGATTTTGTTTTGACGTTCAAAAGACGAGTTAAGTTTGCCTGTTTAAGTATCGATCGGAGAGCTGTTGTGAGCTATATGATGACCATGTCTTAACTGATATATGGAATTTAGACCAGAATGTGGACATTAGGTCATGCCAGCAAAACTGACAACCATTCCCTTGTATTTCTCCAAGCTTTGTGCCAAAATAGAAAATATTAGACGGAAACATTTAGACGTCTTTAAGTAAAGAAATGTTAAACCTCAAGGAATTATAGAGGGTGCTGGGATTGAAAGCCTTTGAACCTCCACTGTAAAGAATGTCGTGATTCAAATAAGAAATAGTGTTTTTCTATCGATCATTAGAGCATGTTTCTCTTTTATGAATGTTATCATGATTTCCATGATTAGGATCAAGGGCGCTGGAGCATGGTACCATGCCTTCAAAGGTGCTGGATGGATCATCTGATTTTGTGCTTACTTATGAGGACAAGGAAGGTGACTGGATGCTCGTTGGGGATGGTCCTTGGGAGTACGTATAATTTCAATTATACCTCTCACTTTACATTTTAATTTTTTTTTTCTATGGCCTCGTTCGCATGACATTTTTAATTTTAAAATGAATTTCCGTTGTTATTTCCTGGACTGCAAACCAAAATGTAGATCCTTACTGAGTTTCACTGTGTATAAATGTACATAAAATTTTTAAACTATCCAAGTGCGCATTCTCTTGTTAGCCGTATATATATCTGCTTATAAATTGTATGTTGAGATTATTAATCAAGTTTTTGGACATAAATTGTCAATTAGTTCAGAATAAAAGCTGATGAGAATTAAACGAGAGGCTTAAAATCTACATGCATATGCCTTTCCTCTAATGCCCCCAAAGTTAATATACTCCCTTGAAGAGTTGCTGTATATATCTTGCTGGTCATCTTGGCCAGCTTCTAAGCGAGGCTTCAGTTAGGGACACCATAATATTTTGCTACCTATCGACAGCTTGAGGTATGTGTTTCTCTGTTTTAACCGTAAAAGGAAGGGTTTGACTTAGAACTCCATGGCAATTAAGTGAACAACATGAAGAGGCTAGAGCTAGGCTTACATGCAGAGTAGTAAAGAACTAGATGTAGTGGTTATGAATTATGGATCAAAAGTCGTCTTCTCTTAACACTCATTGTGAATGTTTCTCTGGTTTGATTTAGGTTGTTCCTTGGTTCAGTGAAGAGGCTTAGAATCATGAGGACGTCTGATGATTCCGGATTGAGTAAACAGATTCTTATTCTCTTATGATCTTCGTTTACGTTGATTTCCATTCTTATCTACAGTTACTTCAATTCATAATTTAAAGCTCCAAGATTGCGAGCAAGTCCATCTAGAAGATTAGTCTCTCACGCACCATAAGATGAATAGGGCATGCTAGCAATATACAAAGCAAAAAAAGAAAGAATAGTTAAAGCATTTTGAATGAGTAAAGCTTGAACCACAGTGGCTCTCTATTTGTTTCCAGTTGATGTATTATTTTGTTGTACATGTTTTCTTCAATCTCTCCAATCTTTTTGAAAGGCATCAATATCTTGGTTTTCAATGTTAAATATACAAAATGCCTAGTAACTGCTAATTTTTTGTTGCTGTAAATAACTGAGCCATTTTACTGCAAGAGTGTTTTTCTTATCAATGGCAAGCTTTTGTTCTTTTTGTCCTTAATTTCTGCAGTTTTTGTTTTATGTTCGTATATTCCTCTTTTTGCCAAACTGAATATTCATCGATTGCATAACATAAGAAATATGCTAATTGGGTGCGTGATTGAGAGCTCTGCACGTAAGGGAAGTCCTCTTTGGTATCTTACATAAGGGTTTCCAGGGCATGATAGCTCATCAATATGTAATGTGGTTTCTGAAAGGTTTTTAAAGATAATCTTAGTAACTCTGCTGAAAAAGTCAATTCTTACCAGGATTGGTTGTTGTGTTGCTCCAACTCTTAATTTTTCTTGAAGTATCCATGCCTAACACCCGTGTTCGATACATATTCGGACATGTGTAGGGGATATAACCCTCCTTGTATGTGTAAAACTTAAGAAAAATTTGAACGTACTTGTTCAGACACATACGTGTTTTTGAAACTCATATCCAAATTTGAATAACATAGGTTGTGCTATCATATAAGAAGTTCTTACAAGCATGCTTGCAGGAGGAAAGTTGAAACTCAGTAGAGATAAGTTGCTCTTCCTTGATAACTTCTAGAGTTCAATCACCCCCCTCCCAAATGTCTTAATCCGAAGAACTATGGAATTTACTATGAATAATATAAGTAGGAATTTCTAATAGCAAAAGAAGATGGATTTTCCAAGAGTTGATCTGTATATCTGTAGTGTACTGTATCCAATACATTAACAATAAGAACTAAACAATTTCAGGTACAACATGAACCAGTGATTACAGGTGTTAACAAATACAGTGCTACATACAAAGAAGAATATAGTTTTTATTTTTTTTTTTTGGGCAAAGTGTATGTTATTTTCTGTTCCTAGAAGAGTTCATTTACAGGTGATGTGCTAAAGACTGGCATCTCTTTGGTAGATGCATTTCCACCATTGTTGCTACTGCTTTTCCTCCTAGGCTTTGCCTCACCAAGCATCGTAATCACGTCCCTCATTGATGGTCTGTCCCTGGGGTGCTTGGCAGTGCAGATAAGTGCTATCCTAACAACCAACAGCATCTCTTCTTGAATATGCTTACAGTTCCCTAAATTCGGATCTAATGCCCCTTCTAAAGCTTTATTATCTCCAACCTTCCTCCTAATCCATTCAACAATGCCTATAGATTCTCCAAACTCTGGATCTAAAGGCCGTTTCCCGGTTAAAAGTTCCAGTAAAACAACCCCGAAGCCGTAAATATCGATCTTTTCATTGACCTTCAAGGTGTAACCATACTCTGTCACAGGATCATTGAAAAAAAAAAAAAACATGAGCCACAAGAAAGAGAATGTGATTACATATGGAATTGAGATGTTAAATTGGTAACTTACCTGGAGCTATGTATCCGTAAGACCCTGCTACCACTGAGACTGTTTCATTCTTTCTGACCATCATCCTTGCCAAACCAAAATCTGCAATTCTTGCCTCAAGATTCGCATCAAGCAGTATGTTGTTCGACTTGATGTCTCGATGTATAACAGGTGGATGACAATCATGGTGGAGATAAGCAAGCCCTTGAGCAATACCTAGTGCTATGTTATACCTTGAAACCCAATCCACCAGCAACCTACCTGCTTGTTTGCCATTCAAGGCTTCTGCCAAGCTACCATTTTGCATGAACTCGTATATTATCATCATGCTAGTATCATTATGAAGAAATCCTAATAACCGAACTATGTTTCGATGCCTTAGTTTCCCTAGGAGATTCACCTCCCCAACAAAATCCACGCTGTTTCCTGTTTCGACATCGGTTCCTGATCTCCACAACTTTTTAACAGCCACAACTGCATTTGACTGTGGCATCTCAGCCTTGTATACAACCCCGGTGGCTCCCATTCCGACCACGTTCGATTCTTTAATGCAGGCTAGGATGTCAGAAGCTGTGAAACTGAGTCTTTGGAATGCCATTAATCTCCATGGCCATTCTCCATTTCCTGCTTCAAAACTTTCTTCAAAGCAACCACCAGGTGAATACCACTTTTTATAGAGCAATCGCCCACCGATGAATAAGATTCCGGCTGCTAAAACTGATGAAATCCCAATGAGCCACCCTGCAACAATATGCTTTGCTCGCAAGCTTCTCTGCCTTGATGAAGATGGTGAATGTAAGTTACATGGAGGGAGAACACCACCACAGAGACCAGCATTGCCAATGAGGTCATCTGGATTGATTGCTCTTAGCACACCATTTGCAGGAACTGGACCCTCTAGTTTGTTATACGAAACATTGAGCATTTCTAAAGCTGGAGAAGTTCCAAAATTATCCGGTATCCCACCTGTTAGAGAGTTGTTAGACAAATCAACAACAGCCAAAGTGGGCATCATTGCAATTGATTCCGGAATAACTCCAGTCAGTTGGTTATTCCTCAGATTCAAAGTGACTAATCTCTCACACGAAGCAATGTTAGCTGGAATACTTCCTGTGAAATGGTTTGTAGACAGATCAAGCACAGAAAGTGAAGGCCAATCCTGAAATTGATCTGGGATTTCGCCAGCCAAGTTGTTATTTGATGCAATGAATGTTTGGAGACTTGGGATTGAAAGAATGGTAGAAGGGAGTGAAGATTGAAGGTCATTACTAGAAAGATCAATGAAAGCAAGCGATGTAGAAGATCCTATATCATCTGGGATTTTGCCGGTGAGACTGTTTTTTGCCAATTCTAACCTCTGAAGCTTCCCAAGTTTACCAAAACCAACTGGAATTGTCCCGGATAGAAGATTATTCTGCATTCGAACACGAGCAAGTGACGGACAATTTGATAAGCTGACTGGCACTGGACCTGAGAAAGCATTGTTGAATAGTATGAGCTTGGTGAGACTACCTCCATTGCACAAGGTTGCCGGGATTTCACCAGAGAACGAATTGGATGATACGTCCAACCATTGCAATGGTGAATTCTTGCCAAGATCTGTTGGCAGTGGGCCTGACAAGGAATTGTTCCACAACTCAAACACCTGCAATTGTGTCAAACCTCCTAGTCCAGCGGGAACCGAGCCTGATAACTGATTGCACATTAAGTTCAAGAGTTGCAAATTCTTAAGCATGGAGATCTCAGCAGGAATTTCTCCAGATAAATTATTATCAGACAAATCCAGCAGCTGCAACGAAGTAATGTTGCCAATTGACGTTGGAATCTTGCCTTCAATGCTGTTCTTGTACAAGAAAACTGTTTCAAGCTGCTGGAGCCTCCCTAGTTTAACTGGAATCTCTCCACTAAGATTGCCAACTGCCAAATCAAGGTACTTTAGACTAGAGAGGTTAACAAACTCAACCGGTATTCCACCTTCGAATCCATTGTACCCCAGAATTATAGTCTCCACTGATGAAAGCTGCCCGAGTTCTCCTGGTATCTGGCCAGTGAGATTATTTCCTGAAAGGCCAAAAAATTTTAACTTGTGCAAGTTCTTGAAGGACTTTGGAACTGAACCCTGGAAGAAATTTCCTCTCAGGTCTAGAGACTGCAATGAAGTTGCATTGCCAAGATCCTCAGGGAGAACTCCTGTGAAACTGTTGCTGGAAGCATTCAACAATGTTAGTCCTGAAGCCCTTCCAAAACCCACAGGGAAGCCACCAGTGAACAAATTTTGGCTGACGTCAATGCTGTTGAGTGATGTGAGATTGGATACGGCTTTTGGTAAACTCGACGACAGTTCATTGCAGCACAAGTTGAGAGAACTAAGGCCTTTCAGCCGTCGGATATCATCTGGAACTCGTCCGCTGAGATTCATATGAGAGATATCGAGCTTTTCAACTGCCCCATCAGAATTGCACCATACTCCAGTCCAGTTACAGTGAGCTGAATACTTGAGGAGGGTCAAATTGTCCGGCAATTTCCAATCATGAAGGCTATTCAATGGATCAATAAGACTAGCCTTTATCGATAGTAATGCCAACACTTCCTCGTTCAAGTTGGTTTTTCCAGCTGCAAGACCGAAAGAACAAGAACCAATGCAGTAGCAGAAGAACAACAACAACAATAAACGGATTCCCATCTTCATATTGCTCTTCTTAACTGCCATCTTAGTAGATCATTTTCAAAATTTGAGCAAAGTGGGCTAGTTAATATGGAGCAAACTTGTACATTCTGTTTTGAACTTTGATGATAAAGTGATGGGAAAGAAGATTGGTTGATGTATAAATTTTTGGTATATTACGAATATTAAAAAATGGTGATTAGTTTATAAATATATATATATATATACGCACATATTTGGAGAGCTCGTGGGATCTTGGGTTCTGCGACAGCTGTCAATCAGTAGCAAGTAAAGACGGGGAAGGGGGAGCTTTTGGACTTTATTTGGAAGCTTCTCCGCCATTAAACGTGGGAAAAGAATGTGTTTCTTTCCCTTAAAATCTCTAGGAAATAGATAAAAGAGTCGTAAACGAGCAACTCTAATTTAATTGATACGAGATAATATAATTTAAAATGTGTTATTTATATATAATTATCACATAAATTACATGTAAACGAAGTTACAAATTAACTAATTCAGCGAGGATATAAGATAGAAACACATTAAGCAGTTAATCTAAAACCATAGCAAGTATAAAAGTTGAACGATTACAATAAATAATTTAAAATTTAACTGATATAACCAGTGAAACAATACCATTTTAGCGAAATGGTAGTCGAAACTTAAGCAAATTAATGATTGGCATTTCATCTCATATTCTTATCTGTCAGGAAAATTATATAGCTGAGTGTAAGATTCAACTGTTAGGACAGCACATAATTCAATGCGTTCTGTGTAAAACCACATTTCTCTCCGCTGATTTGGAGAATTTGAGCATTTTTAATTGATCAAAACTTTGAAGCACACTGGTCTTGGAAAAAAAACCCGATTAGTAGTTCCACTTCTCTAATCGAGAGGAGGTAAAAAGGTCAAATTCTCTAGCCCAACCTTCAAAATATTTTTTTTTCTAAAGAAACAAACAGCGTTATTAGCATAGGCTAGCCCCAAATAAATAACCTGTTCGAGATTTAATATCCTGAAAAATATATTGTTACTATCTTCTAGTTTTTGATATTTTAGATTGAAGGATATGCACCATTCTAGAGTGCATTTGGGGATGTGCCATCCATCGCTATTCCCTTTTGCAAAGAATCCAAAAGATTTTGGTTACAATAGAGATAGTAATCTGAAATAAAAAAAAGATTATAAATATTTGGATTTAGAGATTAAATTTGTTAGCTGCAATTTAAAAAAAAAAGTATTCTTAGGTTAAAGTCCAAGTAATTTTAATAAAATAATTTGTCCAAAGCTTCTATCAATTTTAATTTAACATATATCTATATATATATTCAATCTATGGAGTGTTGAATTTTTAATTTAAATGAGCTAAAATCAATAATCTCAAATAGGGAAACAAAGCGGCATGTGGTCAAATCATTTCAGGTGAAGGTGAAGAAAATGGGCAAGAGTAACTTCTAAGTATGACAAGGATTTAGGAATAATTGATGTACATGTGACCCCATCCTTAAATGAGAGTGAGAATTTGTACTTTCTGTTATTTTAATACTCCAAAAACAGTGATTAAGCTCTGATTAAATCCAAAGAACAACCTCAATAATGTTAAACCTCATTTGATCTAAAAAAAATCCAAAATTGTTTTTTTGAGGGGTTATTTTAAAAACATACAGATCAGCCCCCCATCATCATGTCCTGCTAAAATTAAACAATTTTGAGTGGGTGGGTTTAGTTTAGTTAATTGTTATGATTGAATAAGAGGAATCTTTCCATGTTATATAGCCTTAAACTAAACAATGAAAGAAAGGAAGAAAGATAAAATTAAAAATGGCCAAGTTTTTGCTTTTGTTTTTTGGGATTTTTATTCTTTTTCTCATTATCCTTTGTTTTTTTCTTCTTTGAACAACAAATGTTGTTCTAGACAATGGCAAAGAAAAAACAACTAAAAGCTAACAATATCTGGCCCATTAAAGCGCTTATAATTCATGGGTTTAATCCTTGGTTAAGGTAGTCTGAAAAGAGTACTAAAATAGAAGCTCTTTGCTCAATGAGATATTCTTAGTGCATGAAGTTTAAATAGAGAGGAATCGAAATTCAAACTAAAAATTTTTTAAATAATATTTTTAAAAATATTTATTTATAACTTTCATTTTTGATATTATTTCTTTTTTTTTTTAAAGAAAGAGGAAGCACCCAATTGCATTATAAAAGGAAAAGAATGTGCAATCAACAATAAAAAAAAGACATGGTGAAGTTCAAAAAAAAAAAAGAAGAGGGGGAAGCATAAGAAGATGGGAAGAAGTGATGTTTTGCATTGCATTTGCACGTTGTCAATCATGGTCCACCGACCTCCATTCCTTCTTGAGATTAAAGAAAAGAAGGAAAAAAAAAAAAACAGTCCCATCAAACAATCAATCAAGGGGAAAAAAAAGAGGGACTAATCCCCCACATGATGTCAGCATGGTGGGCTGATTCTTTTTATTTTTATTTTTTTCATGAAAGGTGAAACGGTGCATGTGACTGAACCTGCCGCAGCATCCGAAGCCGAAGGAGAACAAACGCATCCTTTCTTTCCTTTCCAATTATTAGAGAGAGAGAGAGAGAGAGAAAATACTACGAATTATGAATTATTAGAGATGAACAGTTGATTGATTCAATTTTAAAATTATAAAAATTGAATAAATTGATTGAATTTAAAAATATTATTTGAATTTTATGGGAAAATTGAAATTATTAATTCAAAATTAATTGATTTA
>JAQSVH010093442.1:0-67219 GCA_029448705.1 Adansonia digitata | reverse complement strand
ACATGAGGTCTGGTATCGATACAGAGGCTTATGTATCGATACATCTACATGTTGTATCGATACAAATGGGGATATTTTAAATTTTTGCCGCGTTGGAGCATTGTATCGATAAATGAGAACCATGTATCGATACATTCAAGTAAAATTATGAATTTTCTCATGTCTTTTGGCCCCGGATACCTTGGACTACACCATTTGATGCCATATCTTTGTATTTATCTTTGATATGATCCTTAAGCCTTCTTTGACATCCTAAAATACCTTTTTTGCCGGGTGACACTGCCCTTCTTACGTCTACACTCTAGATTATTAAAAATTAGCCCAGATAAAATAAAGTGTCTACAGTGTCTAATCATGAAAAGAATAATGATTATTATGGAAATTCATGTTCATCTCATTTGATGAATGAACTTTGATTCTTAGGAGAATGGCAAGACGAAAAGCATTTAATGTGAAACCAAAGCATAAATATTATGTATCCTAATGACAAGAACATGTTTATAGTGCCCAATCACAGAAAGAATGGAGATTATTATGAGAATCCATGTTTGTCTCATTTAATGGATGAACTAGTAAGAGAAATACTCTTAATGTGAAACCAAAGTATCAATATCTTGTATCCCAATGATGAGAACGTGTTTATGGTGCCCAATCACAAAATGAATGGTGATTGTTATAGGAATTCATGTTTATCTCATTTGATGGGTGAACTTTGATTATTAGGAAAATGGCATTAAGAAATGCATTTAATGTAAAACTAAAGCATCAATATTGTGTATCCAAGAATGTGTTTATGGTGCTTAATCACAAAAAGAATGAAGATTATTATGAGAATTCGTGTCTATCCCTTTTGATGGATAAACTTTGATTCTAACAAAAAGTGGCAAGAAAAATACTTGTAATGTGACTCCAAAGTATTAATATCTTGTATCCCAATGATGATAATGTGTTTACGGTGCCTAATCACGAGAAAAAATGTCATTATTATGGGAATTCATATTCGTCTCCTTTGATGGATGAACTTTGACTCTTAGGAAAATGGCAGGAAAAAAAACATTTAATGCAAAACCAAAGCATCAATATTGTGTACCCTATTGAGGAGAACATGTTTATGGTGCCTAACTAGAAAAGGAAGAGTGATTAACCTGGGAATTTATGTTTATCTCATTTGATGGATGAACTTCAATTTTAAGGATAATGGAGGGAGAAAAAGCATTTATTGCAAAATGAAAGCATTACTATCATGTATCTCAATGAGGAGAATATGTTTATGGTGCCAAGTCACAAAATTAAATGGAGTTTACTTAGGGAATCCATGTTTTTCTCATTTGATGGATGAACTTTCAATAAGGAAAATGGCAGAAGAAAAAGCCTTTAATGTGAAACCAAATCATCAACATCGTATATCCAAAAGACAGTAACATATTTGTGGTACCCAATTGAGACACAAAGATTATTATCAGAATCCATGTTTGCCCAATTTGAGGAATAAGCTTTAATTCTTATGAAAATGGAGGGAAGAAAAACTGTCAACCCAAAACCAAAGCATCAATATTGTGCATCCCAATGTTGAGAACACATTTCTGGTGCCTAATCACAGAAGAATGGAGATTATTATGAGAATCCATGCTTGCCTCTTTTAATGGATGAACTTTGATTCTTAAGAAAATGAAAGGAGGAATGACTTTAATGCAAAGCCAAAGCATTAATATCATGACCCTAATGAGATGAATGTGTTTTTGATGCTCGATCACAACAAAAAAAAGAGATTATTATGAGAAACCAAGTTTGTCTAATTTGATGGATGAACTTTAATTCTTAGGAAAATGGCATGAAGAAAAGCACTTAATACGAAGCCAAAGCATCAACATTATGTATCGTAATGATGAAAATATGTTTATGGTGCCTAATCACAAAATGAATGGATATTATTATGAGAATCGATGTTTGTTTCATTTGATGGATGAACTTTAATTTTAATGAAAACGGCAAGAGAAATACTTTTCATGTGAAACCAAAGTATCAATATCTTGTATCCCAAAGATGAGAACCTATTTTCGGTGCCCAATCACGAAAAGAATGGTTATTATTATGGGAATTCATGTTCGTCTCATTTCATGGGTGAACTTTGATTCCTAGTAAAATGGCAGGACGAAAAGCATTTAATGCAAAACCAAAACATCAATATTGTGTATCCTAATGTCAAGAACGTGTTTATGGTGCCCAATCACACAAATAACATAGATTATTATGAGAATCCATGTTTGTCTCATTTGATGGACAAACTTTGATTCTAGCAAAAAGTGGTGAGAGAAATACTTTTAATGTGAAACCAAATTATCAATATCTTGTATCCCAGTGATGAGAATATGTTTACGGTGCCTAATCATGAGAAAAATGGTGATTATTATGGGAATTCATGTTCATCTTATTTAATGGATGAACTTTGGTTCTTAGGAAAATGGCAGGAAGAAAAGCTTTTAATATGAGACCAAAGCATCAATATTGTGTATCCTAATGGTGAAAACATGGTTATAGTGCCCACTTTGATTCTTAGTAAAATGGCAGGTAAAATAACATTTAATGTGAAACCAAAGCATCAATATTGTGTACCTTAATGACGAGAATATGTTTATGGTGCATAATCACAGAAAGAACGGATATTATTATGAGGATCCATGTTTGTTTCATTTGATGGATGAACTTTGATTCTAACAAAAAGTGGCTGGAAAAATACTTTTAATGTGAAACCAAATTATCAATATCTTGCATCGTAATGATGAGAATGTGTTTACGGCGCCCAATTATGAAAAAAATGGTGATTATTATGGGAATTCATGTTTGTCTCATTTGATGGATGAAGTTTGCTTTCGAGGAAAATGGAGGGAGGAAAAGCATTTATTGCAAAACCAAAGCATTAATATCATTCATCCTAATGAGGAGAATATGTTTATGGTGCCCAATCACAAAATGAATGGAGTTTACTGAGGGAATCCATGTTTTTCTTATTTGGTGGACGAGCTTTGAATCTAGTAAGAACGGAAGGAGGAAAAATCTTTAATGTGAAACCAAATTGTCAATATCATGCATCCTAAAGACTAACGTGTTTGTGGTGCCCAATTGAAAGAAAAGAAAGATTATTAGAATAATCCATTTTTTCTCATTTTGTGGATAAACTATGATTCTTAGGAAAATGGAACGAAGAAAAGCTTTCAACATGAAACCAAAGCATCAATATTAAGTATCCCAATGACCGGAATGTGTTTATGGTGCCCAGTCACAAAAAGAACAGAGGTTGTTAGGAAAATAGTAAGAGGAAAAGATTTAATGCGAAGCCAAAGCATTAATATTATGTACCCTGAAGAGAAGGATGTGTTTACGGTGCCTAATCACAAATAGAATGGAGATTATTATAAGAATCCAGGTTTGCCAATTTTGATGGATGAACTTTGATTCTTAGGAAAATGGTAGGAAGAAAAGCATTTAATGCGAAACCAAAGAATTAATTTTGTGTATCCTAATGACGATAACGTGTTTATGGTGCCTAATCATAAAAAGAATAGAGATTATTATAAGAATTCATTTTTGTCTTATTTGATGGATGAACTTTGATTCTAATGAAAAGTGGTAGGAGAAATACTTTTAATGTGAAACCAAAGTATCAATAGCTTGCATCCCAATGATGAAAACATGTGTATGGTGCCTAATCATGAAATGAATGGTGATTATTATGGGAATTCATGTTCATCTTATTTGATGTATAAACTTTGATTCTTTGAAAAATGGCAAGAAGAAAAGCATTTAATGTGAATCTAAAGCATCAATATTGTGTACCCTAATAACGAGAACAGGCTTATGGTGCCCAATCACAGAAAAAATAGATATTATTATGAGAATCCATGTTTGTCTCATTGTATGGATAAACTTTGATTCTAATGAAAAGTAGTAGGAGAAATACTTTTAATGTGAAACCAAAGTATCAATATCTTGTACCCCAATGAAGAAAACGTGTTTATGGTGCCCAATCATGAAAAAAATGGTGATTATTATGGGAATTCATGTTCGTCTCATTTGATGAATGAAGTTTGCTTCTGAGGAAAATGGAGGGAGGAAAAGCATTTACTACAAAACCAAAGCATTAGTATTATTTATCCTAATGAGGAGAAAATGTTTATGGTGCAAAATCACAAAATTAATGGAGTTTGCTTAGGGAATCCATATTTTTCTCATTTGATGGATGAACTTTGAGACTAAGAAAAATGGTGAGAGGAAATGCCACTAATATGAAACCAAATCATCAACATCATGCATCCCAAAGATAATAACATGTTTGAAAAAAATAGAGATTATTATAAGAATCTACGTCTGTCTCATTTAATGGACGAACTTTGATTCTTAGGAAAATAGAGGGAAGAAAAGCTTTCAACTCGAAACCAAAGCATCAACATTTGTATCCCAATGATGAGAACACGTTTATGGTAGCTAATCACAAAAATAACAGAGATTATTTTAAGAATCCATCTTTGTCGCATTTGATGGGTGAACTTTGTTTCTTAGGAAAATAGTGGGAGGACAATATTTTAATGCAAAGTCAAAGCATTAATATTATGTAGCGCAATGAGAAGAATGTGTTTATAGTGCTGAATCACAAAAAGAATGGAGATTATTATGAGAATCCATGTTTGTCTAATTTGATGGATAAACTTTGATTCTTAGGAAAATGGCGGGAAGAAAAGCATTTAATGCTAAACCAAAGCATCAATATTGTGTACCCTAATGATGAGAATGTGTTTACAGTGCCCAATCACAGAAAGAATAGATATTATTATGAGAATCCAAGTTTGCTCATTTGATGGATGAACTTTGATTCTAACGAAAAGTGGCAGGAGAAACACCATTATTGTGAAACCAAAGCATCAATATCTGGTATCCCAATAATGAGAATGTGTTTACGGTATCCAATCACAAAAAAAAATGGTGATTATTTTAGGAATTCATATTCGTCTCCCTTGATGGATAAACTTTGACTCTTAGGAAAATGTTAGGAAAAAAAGCATTTAATGCAAAACCAAAGCATCAATATTATGAACCCTAGCGACGAGAATATGTTTATGGTGCCCAGTCACAGAAAGGATGGATATTATTATGAGAATCCATAGTTATCTCATTTAATGGATGAATTTTGGTTCTAACAAAAAGTGGTAGGAGAAATACTTTTAATGTGAAACCAAAGTATCAATATCTTGTATCCCAATGACGAGAACATGTTAACAGTGCCCAATCACGAAAAGAATGGTGATCATTATGGGAATTCATGTTCATCTCATTTGATGGATGAAGTTTGCTTCCGAGGAAAATGGAGGGAGGAAAAGCATTTATTGCAAAACCAAAGCATCAATATTATTTATCCCAATGAGGAGAATATATTTATGGTGCAAAATTACAAAATGAATGGAGTTCACTTAGGGAATCCATGTTTTTCTCATTTGATGGACAAGCTTTGAATGTAAGGAAATGGAGGGAGGAAAAGCCTTTAATTGAAACCAAATTGTCAATATCATGCATCCCAAAGACAATAACGTGTTTATGGTGCCCAATTGAAAAAAAATAGGGATTATTATGAGAATCCAATTTTTTCTCATTTGTTGGATAAACTTTGATTCTTAGGAAAATGGAAGGAAAAAAAGCTTTAAATATGAAAACCAAATCATCAATATCGTGTATCCCAATGATGAAAACATGTTTATGGTGCCCAATCACAAAAAGAATGAAGATTATTTTAAGAATCCATCTTTGCCTCATTTGTTGGACGAAATTTGATTCTAACAAAAAATGGTAGAAAAAATACTTGTGAAACCAATGTATCAATATCTTGTATCCCAACGAAGAAAATGCATCTACGGTGCCTAATAATGAAAAGAATGGTGATTATTATAGGAATTCATGTTTGTCTCATTTGATTGATGAACTTTGCTTTCTAGGAAAATAGAGGGAGGAAAAACATTTATTGCAAAACTAAAGCATCAGTATTATTTATCCCAAGGAAAAAAATATGTTTATGGTGCCCACTCACAAAATGGATGGAGTTTACTTAGGGAATCCATGTTTTTCTCATTTGATGGATGAACTTTGGAACAAAGAAAAATGATTAGAGGCAATGCCTCTAATATGAAACCAAATCATCAATATCGTGCATCCCAAAGATAATAACATGTTTCTGTTGCCCAATCGAAAAAAATGAAGATTATTATAAGAATCTATGTTTGTATCATTTAGTGGACAAACTTTGATTCTTAGGAAAATAAAGGGAAGAAAAGTTTTCAATTCAAAACCAATAGCATCAACATTGTGTATCCTAATTAAAAGAATGTGTTTATGGTATCCAATAAAAAAATGGAGATTATTTTGAGAATCCATCTTCGCCTTATTTGATGGTTAACTTTGTTTCTTAGGAAAATAGAGGGAGGAAAAACTTTTAATGCAAAACCACAGCATTAATATTATGTACACCAATAAGAAAAATGTGTTTATAGTGCCTAATTAGAAAAAGAATGGATATTATTATGAGAATCGATGTCTATCTAATTTGATGGATGAACTTTGATTCTTAGGAAAATGGCAGGAAGAAAAGCATTTAATGCTAAACCAAAGCATCAAAATTGTATATCCTAATGATGAGAACATATTTATAATGCCCAATCACAGAAGGAGCAGATATTATTATAAGAATCCATGTTTGTCACATTTAATGGATGAACTTTGATTCTAATGAAAAGTGGTAGGAGAAATACCTTTAATGTGAAGCCAAAGTATCAATATCTTGTATCCCAAGGACGACAACATGTTTACGGTGCCCAATCATGAAAAAAAAGGTGATTATTATATGAATTCATATTCGTCTCCTTTGAATGATGAACTTTGATTCTTAGGAAAATGGCAGCAAAAAAAATCGTTAATGCGAAATGAAAGCATCAATATTGTGTAACCTAATGACAAAAACATGTTTATGGTGCCCAATCACAGAAAGAATGGATATTATCATGAGAATCCATGTTTGTCTAATTTGATGGATGAACTTTGATTCTAACAAAAAGTGGCAGGAGAAATGCTTTTAATGTGAAACCAAAGTATCAATATCTTGTATCCCAATGAAGAGAACGTGTTTACAATGCCCAATCACGAAAATAATGGTGATTATTATTGGAATTCATGTCCGTCTCATCTGATGGATGATGTTTGCCTCCGAGGAAAATGGTGAGAGGAAAAACATTTATTGCAAAACCAAAGCATCAGTATCATTTATCCCAATGAGAAGAATATGTTTATGGTACTTAATCAAAAAATAGATGGAGTTTGCTTAGGGAATCCATGTTTTTCTCATTTGATAGATGAACTTTGAAACTAAGAAAAATGGTGAGAGGAAATGCCTCTAATGTGAAACCAAATCGTCAATATCATGCATCCTAAAGATAATAATGTGTTTGTGGTGCCCAATAAAAAAATGAAGATTATTATGGGAATCCATGTTTCTATCATTTGGTGGACTAATTGTGATTCTTAGGAAAATAGAAGGAATAATAGCTTTCAATTCGAACCAAATCATCAACATTGTGTATCCCAATGATGAGAATATATTAATGGTGCCCAATCACAAAAAGAATGGATATTATTTTGAGAATCTATCTTCACCTTATTTGATGGGTGAACTTTGTTTCTTAGGAAAATAAAGGGAGGAAAAGATTTTAATGCAAACCAAAGCATTAATATTGTGCACCCAATGATGACAACGTGTTTATAGTACCCAATCATGAAAAGAATGCAGATTACTATGAGAATCCATATTTGTCTAATTTGATAGATAAACTTTAGTTCTTCAAAAAATGGCTGGAAGAAAAGCATTTCATGCTAAACTAAAGCATCAATATTGTGTATCCTAACGACGAGAACATATTTATAGTGCCTAATCACAGAAAGAATGGATATTATTATGAGAATCCATGTTTCTCTTATATGACGAATGAACTTTGATTCTAACAAAAAGTGGCAGGAGAAATAGCTTAATTGCAAACCAAAGTATCAATATCTTTTATCCTAACAATGAGAACATGTTTATACTCCCAATCATGAAAAGAGTGGTGATTGTTATGGGAATTCATATTTGTATCCTTTGATGGATGAACTTTGATTCTTAGTTAAATGGTAGGAAAAAAAGCATTTAATGTGAAAACGAAGCATCAATATTGTGCACCCTAATGACGAGAGCATGTTTATGGTGCATAATCACAGAAAGAACGAATATTATTATAAGAATCCATGTTTGTCTTATTGGATGGATGAACTTTGATGCTAACAAAAAGTGGCGAGAGAAATACTTTTAATGTGAAACCAAAGTATCTATATCTTGTATCTCAAAGAAAAGAACATGTTTACGATGCCCAATCACAAAAAGAATGGTGATTATTATGGGAATTCATGTTCATCCCATTTGATGGATAAAGTTTGCTTTCGAGGAAAATAGAGGGAGAAAAAACATTTATTGCAAAACCAAAACAGCAGTATCATTTATCCCAATCAGAAGAATATATTTATGGTGCCCAATCACAAAATGAATGGAGTTTACTTAGGGAATCCATGTTTTTTTCATTTGACGGACAAGCTTTGAATCTAAGGAAATGGAAAGAGGAAAAGCCTTTAATGTGAATCCAAATCATCAATATCGTGCATTCCAAAGACAATAACGTGTTTGTGGTGCCCAATCGAAAAAAACATAGATTATTATGAGTATCCATTATTTTCTCATTTGATGGATAAGCTTTGATTTTTAGGAAAATGGTCGGAAGAAAAGCTTTCAATACAAAACCAAGGCAACAATATTGTTTATCCCAATGACGAAAACATGTTTATCATGCACAATCACAAAAAGAACAAAGATTATTATGAGTATCCATATTTATATTATTTATTGGAAGAGATTCTAACAAAAATAGAGGGAAGAAAAGCTTTTAATTCGAAACTAAAGCATCAACATTGTGTATCCCAATGATGAGAATGTTTTTATACTGCCCAATCACAAAAACAATGGAGATTATTATGAGAATTCTTGTCTGTCTCATTTGATAGATGAACTTTGATTCTTAGGAAAATGGAGGGAAGATAAAGTTTCAATAGAATACCAAAGCATCAATATTGTGTATCCCAACGAAGAGAATGTGTTTATGGTGCCTAATCCCAAAAAGAATGAGGATTATTAGGGGAATCCATGTTTGTCTCATTTGATGGATAAACTTTGATTCTAAGGAAAATGGCAAGAAAAAAAGCATTGAATGTGAAAGCAAAGCATCATATTCTGTACCCTAAAAAAGAGAATGTGTTTACGGTGCCCACGCACAAAAAGAATTGAGATTGTTATAAGAATCCACATTTGTCTCATTTGAAGGATAAACATTGATTCTTAGGAAAATGGATGGAGGAAAAGCTTTTAATGCAATGCCAAAGCATTAATATCATGTATCCCAACGACGAGAACGTGTTTATAGTGCCTAGCCACAAAAAGAATAGAGATTATTATGAGAACCCATAGTTGTCAAATTTCATGGATGAACTTTGATTCTTAGGAAAATGGTAGGAAGAAAAGCACTAATGCAAAACTAAAGATCAATATCGTGTATCCTAATGAGAAGAACGTGTTTATGGTGCCCAATTACCAAAAGAACAAAGATTATTATGAGAATCCATGTTTTTCTCATTTGATGGATGAACTTTGATTCTAACGAAAAGTGACAGGCTTTTAATATGAAACCAATCAATATCATGTATCCCAATGACAAAAACATGTTTCTAGTGCCCAACTATGGAAGGAATGGTGATTATTATATGAAATCATGTTCATCTTATTTGATGGATAAAACTTTGATTCTGGAAAATAGAGGGTGGAAAAGCATTTATTGCATAACCAAAACAATCAGTATTATGTATCCTAATGAAAAGAATATGTTTATGGTGCCCATCACAAAATGAATGGAGTTTGCTTAGGTATTCCATGTTTTTCTTATTTGATGGACAAACTTTGAACAAGGGAAAATGGAGAGATGAAAAGCCTATAAATGTGAAACCAAATCGTCAATATCGTGCATCCTAAAGACAATAACATGTTTGTGGTGCCCAATCGAAAAGAAATAGAGATTATTATTAGAATCCATGTTTACCTCATTTGATGGATAAACGTTGATTCTTAGGAAAATGATGAGAAGAAAAGCTTTCAATATGAAACCAAAGTGTCAATATTGTGTATCCTAAAGACGAGACGTGTTTATGGTGCCCAATCATAGAAAGAATGAAGATTACTTTAAAAATCCATGTTTGTGTCATTTGATGGATGAACTTTAATTCTCAAGGAAATAGAGGGAGGAAAAGATTTTAATGCGAAGCCAAAGCATTGATATTGTGTACCCCAATAAGGAGAATGTGTTTATGGTGCCCAATCACAAAAAGAATGGAGATTATTATGAGAATCCATAGTTGCCAAATTTGATGGATGATCTTTGATTCTTAGGAAAATCATAGGAAAAATAGCAATTGATGCAAAACCAAGGCATCGATATTGCATATCCTAATAACAAGAACATGTTTATGGTGCCCAATCACTAAATGAACGGATATTATTATGAGAATCCATGTTGGTCTCATTTGATGGATAAACTTTGATTCTAAAAAAATGGAAGGAACAACACATTTAATGTGAAACCAAAGTATCAAAACCTTGTATCTCAATGATGAGAATGTGTTTACAGAGCCCAATCATGAAAAGAATGATCATTATTATGGGAAGTCATGTTTGTCTCATCTGATGAATGAACTTTGATTTCGAGGAAAATGGAGGGAGGAAAAGCATTTATTGCAAAACCAAAGCATCAGTATCATATATCCCAATGAAGAGAATATGTTTATGGTCCCAATCACAAAATGAATGGAGTTTGCTTAAGGAATTCATATTTTTCTTATTTGATGGATGAACTTTGTATCTAAGGAAAATGGTAGGAGGAAAAGCCTTTAATGTGATACCAAATCATCAATATTGAGCACCCCAATGACAATAAAGTGTTTGTGATGCCCAATCAAATAAAAAATTATTATAAGAATCCATGTTTGTCTCATTTCATGGATGATCTTTGATTCTTAGGAAAATGGAGAAAAGAAAAGCTTTTAATACAAATGGACAAACTTTGAATGTAAGGAAAATGAAGGGAGGAAAAGCCTTTAATGTGAAACCAAATCATCAATATCGTGCATCCTAAAGACAATAGCATGTTTGTGGTGCCCAATCAGAAAACACAAAGATTATTGTGAGAATCCATGCTTATATCATTTGTTGGATGAACTTTGATTCTTAGGAAAATAGAAAGAAGAAAAGCTTTCAATATGAAACTAAAGCATCAATATTGTGTATCCTAAAGATGAAACGTGTTTACGTTGCCTAATAGCAAAAAAAATAGAGATTATTATGAGAATCCATGATTGTCAAATTTAATGGATTAACTTTGATTCGTAGGAAAATGGTAGGAAGAAAAGCACTTAATACAAAACCAAAGCATCAATATTGTGTATTCTAATGACAAGAACTCATTTATGGTGCCCAATCACCGAAAGGGCAAAAATTATTATGAGAATCCATGTTTGTCTCATTTAATGGATGAACTTTAATTCTAAAGAAAATGGAGAGAGGAAAAACATCTATTGCAAAACCAAAGCATCAGTGTCATGTATCTTGATGAGAAGAATATGTTTATGGTGCCTATCATGAAATGAATGGAATTTACTTGGGGAATCCATGTGTTTCTCATTTGATAGATGAACTTTGAATCAAGGGAAAATGGCGGGAGGAAAAGCCTTTAATATGAAACCAAATCATCAATATTATGTATCCTAAAGACAATAACATTTTTGTGGTGCCCAATCAAAAAAATGGAGATTATTATAAGAATCGATGTTTGTCTCATTTGATGGATAAACCTTTCTTAGGAAAATGGAGGGAAGAAAAGCTTTCAATATGAAACCAAAGCGTCAACATTATGTACCCAAAGACGAATCATGTTTATGATGCCCAATGATAGAACAAACAGAGATTACTTTGAGAATCCATGTTTGTGTCATTTGATGGATGAACTTTGATTCTTAGGAAAATGAAGGGAGGAAAAGATTTTAATGCGAAGCCAAAGCATTAATATCGTGCATCTTAATAAGGAAAATGTGTTTATGGTGCCCAATATCAAAAAGAATGGAGATTATTATCAAAATCCACGTACTCAAATTTGATGGATTAACTTTGATTCTTAGGAAAAAAGTAGGAAAAAAAACACTTAATGCAAAATCGAAGCATCAATATTGTGTATTTTAATGACAAGAATGCATTTATGCTGCCCAATCACCGAATGGACAAAGATTATTATAAGAATCCATTTTTGTCTCATTTAACGGAAGAACTTTGATTCTGAGGAAAATGGAGGGAGGAAAATATTTATTACAAAACCAAAGCATCGGTATCATGTATCTTGTTGAGGAAAATACGTTTATGGTGCCTATCATGAAATGGATGGAGTTTACTTGGGGAATCCATGTCTTTCTCACTTAATGGATGAACTTTGAATCAAGGGAAAATGGCAGGAGGAAAAGCCTTTGATATGAAACCAAATCGTTAGTATTGCGTATCCTAATGACAATAACATTTTTGTGATGCCCAATCGAAAAAAATAGAGATTATTATGAGAATCGATGTTTGTCTCATTTGATGGATAAACTTTTCTTAGGAAAATTGAGGGAAGAAAAGCTTTCAATATGAAATGAAAGAGTCAATATTATGCATCCCAAAGATGAATCATGTTTATGGTGCCCAATGATAGAAAGAACGAAGATTACTTTGAGAATCCATGTTTGTGGCATTTGATGGATGAACTTTGATTCTCAAGAAAATAAAGGGAGGAAAAGATTTTAATGCAAAGCCAAAGCATTAATATCATGCATCTTAATAAGGAATATGTGATTATGGTGCCCAATATTAAAAAGAATGGAGATTACTATAACAATCCACATAGTCAAATTTGATGGAGTAACTTTGATTCTTAGGAAAATGGTAGGAAGAAAAGCATTTAATGCAAAAGAAAAGCATCAATATTATATATCCTAATGACAAGAATGTGTTTATGGTGCCCAATCATCGAAAGAACAGAGATTATTATGAGAATCCATGTTTGTCCCATTTGATGGACGAATTTTGATTCTAAAAAAATGGTAGGAGCAACACCTTTAATGTGAAACCAAAGTATAAATACCTTGTATCTCAATGATGAGAACGTGTTTATGGTGGCTAATCACGAGAAGAATGATCATTATTATGGGAAGTCATGTTCATCTCATTTGATGGATGAACTTTGATTTTGAGGAAAATGGAGGAAGGAAAAGGAAGGAAAATCATTTATTGCAAAATCAAAACATCAGTATCATGTATCCCAATGAAGAGAATATGTTTAAAGTGCCCAATCACAAAATGAATGTGGTTTACTTAGGGAATCCATGTTTTTCTCATTTGATGGATGACCTTTGAATATAAGGAAAATGAAGGGAGGAAAAGCCTTTAATGTAAAACCAAATCGTCAATATCGTGTATCCCAAAGACAATAGCATGTTTATGGTGCCCAATCGGAAAAACACAAAGATTATTGTGAGAATCCATGCTTGTATATTTGATGGATTAACTTTGATTCTTAGGAAAATAAAAGGAAGAAAAGCTTTCAATATGAAACTAAAGCATCAATATTGTGTATCCCAAAGATAAAACATGTTTATGGTGCTCAACAACAAAAAAAAATGGAGATTATTATGAGAATCCACAGTTTTCAAATTTAATGGATTAGCTTTGATTCATTGGAAAATGGTAGGAAGAAAAGCACTTCATGCAAAACCAAAGCATCAATATTATGTATTCTAATGACAAGAATATATTTATGGTACCCAATCACTGAAAGAACGAAGATTATTATGAGAATCCATGTTTCTCTCATTTGATGGATGAACTTTGATTCTAAAACAATGGCAAGAGCAACACCTTTATGTGAAATCAAGTATCAATACCTTGCATCTTAATGATGAAAATGTGTTTACGGTGCCCAATCATTAAAAAAATGATCATTATTATGGGAAGTCATGTTTGTCTCATTTGATGGATGAATTTTGATTTCGAGGAAAATGATGGGAGGAAAAGTATTTATTGTAAAACCAAAGCATCAGTATAATGTATCCTAATGAGGAGAATTTGTTTAAAGTGCCCAATCATGAAACGAGTGGGTTTTACTTAGGGAATCCATGTTTTTCTCATTTGATGGATAAACTTTGAATTTAAGGAAAATGAAAAGAGGAAAAGCTTTTAATGTGAAACCAAATCGTTAACATTGTGCATCCTAAAGACAATAGCATTTTTGTGGTGCCCAATCAAAAAAGCACAGAGATTATTATGAGAATCCATGCTTGTTTCATTTGATGGACGAACTTTGATTCTTAAGAAAATGGTGGGAAGAAAAGCTTTCAATATAAAGCCAAAGCATAAATATTGTATACCACAAAAATGAAATGTGTTTATGGTGCCTAATCACAGAAAGAATGGAGATTATTTTAAGAATCCATGTTTGCCTTATTTTTTGGATGAACCTTGATTCTTAGGAAAATTGAGAGAGGAAAAGATTTGAATGCAAAGCCAAAGCATTAGTACTTTTGGACCTTAATAAAGAGAATATGTTTATGGTGCCTAATCACAAAAACAATGGAGATTACTATAAAAATCCATGTTTGTCTAATTTGATGGATGAATTTTGATTCTTAGGAAAATGGTAGGAAGAAAAGCATTTAATGATAAACTAAAACATTAATATTGTGTGTCCTAATGATGAGAACGTGTTTATGGTGCCCAATCACAAAAAGAATAAAGATTATTATGAGAATCCTTGTTTAACTTATTTAATGGATGAACTTTGATTCTAAAAAAATGGCAAGAGCAATACATTTAGTGTGAAATTGAAGTATTAATACCTCGTATCTCAATGATGAGAACGTGTTTACGGTGCCCAATTATGAAAAGAATGGTTATTATTATAGGAATCCATGTTCATTTCATTTGAAGGATGAACTCTAATTTCGAGGAAAATAGAGGGAGGAAAAACATTTATTGCAAGACCAAAGCATCAGTATCATGTATCCGAATGAGGAGATATGTTTATGGTACCTAATCATAAAACGAATCGGGTTTACTTAGGGAATTCGTATTTTTCTTGTTTGATGGACGAACTTTGAATCTACGAAAAATGGCAAGAGGAAAAGCCTTTAATGTGAAACAAATCATGGATATCATGCTTCCCAAAGACAATGGCATGTTTGGGGTGCCCAATCTGAAAAACATTGAGATAATTATAAGAATCCATGATATGTTTTATGTGATGGACAAACTTCGATTCTTAAGGAAATAGAGGGAAGAAAAGCTTTCAATATGAAACCAAAACATCAATATTGTGTATCCCAATGATGAAAACACTATTATAGTGCCCAATCATAGCAAATGGGGATTATTTGAGGAATCCATGCTTATCTAATTTGATTGACGAACTTTGATTCCAAGGAAAATGGAGGGAGGAAAAGCTTTTAATGTGAAACCAAATCATCAGTATCTTGCATCCCAATGTCAAGAATGTGTTTATGGTGCCCAGTCCAAAAAAAAGTAAAGATTTGTATGTGAACCCATGTTTATCTCGTTTGATGGATGAACTTTGATTCTTAGCAAAATGGAGAGAAGAAAAGCTTTCAATATAAAACAAAAGCATCAATAGTGTATCCTAAAGACAAGAATGTCTTTATGGTAAGAGAATCTTTTGAGAATCCATGTTTACCTCGTTTAATGGATAAACTCTGATTCTTAAGAAAATGGAAGGGGGAAAAGATTTTAATGTGAAGCCAAAGCACTAATATCGGGTACTCCAATGAAGAGAATGTGTTTATGGTGCCCAATCACAAAAAGAAAAGAGATTATTATAAGAATCTATGTTTGTCTCATTTGATGGATGAACTTTAATTCTTAGGAAAATGAAGGGAAGAAACCAAAGCATCAATATTGTGTATCTTAAAGACAAGCATATGTTTAAGCTGCCCAATCATAAAAAAAAGGAGATTATTTTGAGAACCTATGTTTGTCTCATTTGATGGATGAACTTTGATTCTAACGTAAAATAGTGAGAGCAATGCTTTTAATGTGTAGCCAAAGCATCAATATCATGTATCCCAATGATGAGAGCTTGTTTATGGTGCCTAATAAAAAAAGAACGAAGATTATTATGTGAATCCATGTTTGTCTCATTTCAAGGACAAACCTGATTCTCTTGAAAAATGGCAGGAGAAATTCTTTTAGTGTGAAACCAAGGCATCAATAACATGTATCCCAATGACAAGAATGTGTTTATAATGCTTAATCACAAAAAGAATAGTGATTATTAGGGGAATTCATGTTTGTCTCATTTAATAGATGACCTTTGATTCTTAGAAAAATAAAGGGAGAAAAAAGTATTTATTGCAAAACCAAGGCATCAGTATCATGTATCCCTATGAGGAGGATACATTTATGGTGCTTAGTCAAAAAATAAATGGAGTTTAGTTGGGGAATCCATGTTTTTCTCATTTCATGGATAAATTTTGAATCTAAGGAAAATGGTAAGAGGAAAAGCCTTTAATGTGAAACCAAATCATCAATATCGAACATCTCAAAAGCAAGAACATGATTATGATGCCCAATAAAAAAAACAGAGATTATTATGAGAATCAATGTTTGTCTCCTTTGATAGACGAACTGTGATTCTTAGGAAAATCAAGGGAATAAAAGCTTTTGATATGAAACAAAAGCATCAATACTGTTATCCCAAAGATGAGAACGTGTTTATGATGCCCAATCACAAAAAAAAATGGAGATTCCTTTAAGAATCCATGTTTTCCTCATTTGATGGATGAACTTTGATTTTTCAAAATATAAAGGGAGGAAAATATTTTAAGATGAAGCGAAAGCATTAATATTGTGTATCCCAATGAGGAGAATGTGTTTATGGTCCTAATCACAAAATAAATAGAGATTATTATAAGAATCCATGTTTATCTCAATTGGTGGATAAACTTTGATTCTTGGGAAAATGGAGGGAAGAAAACCTTTCAATACGAAACTAAGGCATCAATATTGTGCATCCTAAGGACGAGAACATGTTTATGGTGCCCAATCAAAAAAATGGAGATTATTATGAGAATCCATGTTTGTCTCATTTGATAGATGAACTTTGATTCTAACAAAAAATGGCAGGAGCAATGCTTTTAATGTGAAACCAAAGCATCAAAATCATGTATCCCAACGGCAAGAACTTGTTTATAGTGCCTAATCATAAAAAGAATAGAGATTATTACGCTAATTCATGTTTGCCACATTTCATGGACAAGCTTGATTCTCATGAAAAATGGTAGGGGAAAATCTTTTAGTGTGAAACCAAAGTATCAATATCATGTTTCCCAATGACGAGAACATGTTTATGGTGCCCAATCACAAAAAGAATGGTGATTATTAGGGGAATTCATGGTTGTCTCATTTGATGGATAAACTTATATTTTTAGGAAAATAAAGGGAGAAAAAATCATTTATTGTGAAACCAAAGCATCAGTATCATGTATCCCAATAAGAAGGATATGTTTATGGTGCCCAATCACAAAATCAATGGAGTTTACTCAGGGAATCCATGTTTTGCCTCATTTGATGGATGAACTTTGAATATAAAGAAAATGGCAGGAGGAAAAGCCTTTAAAGTGAAACTAAATTGTCAATATCGTGCATCCTGAAGACAATAACATGTTTGTTGTGCCTAATAAAAGAAATAAAGATTATTATGAGATCCATGTTTGTCTCATTTGATGGATGAACTTT
The DNA here is from genome assembly GCA_029448705.1 of Adansonia digitata. NCBI lineage: Eukaryota > Viridiplantae > Streptophyta > Magnoliopsida > Malvales > Malvaceae > Adansonia > Adansonia digitata. Next base: position 49,233 of record JAQSVH010093442.1, on the reverse strand, counting down.
GATTCTTAGCAAAATAGAGGGAAGAAAAGCTTCCAATATGAAACCAAAGCATCAATATTGTGTATCCCATAGACAAAAATGTGTTTATGCTGCCCAATCATAGAAAGAACGAAGATTATTTTGACAATCTATGTTTTCCTCATTCCATGGATAAACTTTGATTCCTAGGAAAATAGAGAGAGCAAAAGATTTTAATGTGAAGCCAAAGCACTAGTATCATGTACTCCAATGAGAAGAATGTGTTTATGGTGCCTAATCACAAAAAGAATGGAGATAATTATTAGAATCCATGTTTGCCAAATTTGATGGATGAATTTTGATTCTTTGGAAAATGGTAGGAAGAAAAGCATTTAATGCGAGACCAAAGCATCGATATTATGTATCCTAATAACGAAAATGTGTTCATGGTGCCTAATCATAGAAAGAACGGAGATTATTATGAGAATTCATGTTTGTCTCATTTGATGGACGAACTTTGATTCTAGTAAACAATGGTAGGAGCATTACCATTAATCTGAAACCAAAGTATCAAGATCTTGTATCCCAATATGAGAACGTGTTTATGGTGCCTAATCATGAAAAGAATGGTGATTACTATGGGAACTCATGTTCATCTCATTTGATGGATAAACTTTGATTTTGAGGAAATGGAAGAGGAAAAGAATTTATTGCAAAGCCAAGGAATCAATATTATGTATCCTAATCAGGAGAATATGTTTATGGTGCCTAATCACAAATGAATGGAGTTTACTTATTTTTCTCATTTGATAGATAAACTTTGAATTTAAGGAAAATAAGGGGAGGAAAAGCCTTAAATATGAAATCAAATTTTCAATATCGAGCATCCCAAAGGCCATAATGTGTTTGTGATGCTTCTGATGCCTAATCAAAAAAAAGGAGATTATTATGAGAATCCATATTTCTCTTATTTGGTGGATGAACTTTGATCCTTAGGAAAATAGAGGGAAGAAAAGCTTTCAATATGAAACCTAAGCATCAATATTGTTTATTGGAAATATGAGAACATGTTCATGGTGCCCAATCATAAAAATGGAGATTATTTTGAGAATCCATGTTTACCTCATTTGATGGATAAACTTTGATTCTTAGGGAATTGAGGGAGGAAGAGATTTTAATACAAAGCCAAAGCATTAATTTGTTGTACCCCAATAAGGAGAATGTGCTCATGATGCCTAATCATAGAAAGAACAGAGATTCTTATGAGAATCCATATTTTCCTAAATTGATGGATAAACATTGATTCTTAGGATAATGGCAAGAAGAAAAAATTTAATGCGAAACCAAAGCATCGATATTGTGTATCCTAATGACAAGAATGTGCTTATGCTGCCCAATCATAAAAAAATGAAGATAATTTTGAGACTCCATGTTTGCCTTATTTGATGGATGAACTTTGATTCTTAAGAAAATGGACGGAGGAAAAGTTTTAATGTGAAGCAAAAGTATTAATAATGTGTACCCTAATGAGTAGAATATGTTTATGTTGCCCAATCACAAAAAGAATGGAAGTTCTTATGGGAATCCACGTTTGTCTAAATGGATGGATGAACTTTGATTCCTAGGATAATGGTAGGAAGAAAAACATTTAATGTGAAACCAAAGCATCGATGTTGTGTATCCTAATGATGAGAAAGTGTTTATGGTGCCTAATCACAAGAAGAACGAAACTTATTATGAGAACCCATGTTTGTCTTATTTGATGGACGAACTTTGATTCTAACAAACATGGCAGGGGCAATACCTTTAATGTGAAACCAAAGTATCAATATCTTGTATCTCAATGATAAAACATGTTTACGATGCCCAATCACGAAAAAAAAAGTGGTTATTATAGAAATTCATGTTCCTCTCATTTGATGGATGAACTTTGATTTCGAGGAAAATAGAGGGAGGAAAAGCGTTTATTGTAAAGCCAAAGAGTCAATATCATGTATCCCAATGGGGATAATATGTTTATGGTTCCCAATCACAAAATGAATGGAGTTTACTTAAGGAATCCGTGTTTTTCTTATTTGATGGACAAACTTTGAATCTAAGGAAAATGGTGGGAGGAAAAGCCTTTAATGTGAAACCAAATTGTCAATATTGAGCATCATAAAGACAATAATGTGTTTGTGATGCCTAATCGAAAAAAACAGAGATTATTATCGAAAAACATGTTTGTCTCATTTGATAGATGAACTTTGATTCTTAGGAGAATGAAGAGAAGAAAAGCTTCTAATACGAAATTGAAGCATCAATATTATGTATCGCAAAGACAAGAACATGTTTATGGTGCCCAATCACAAAAAAATAGAGATTATTTTGAGAATCCATACTTGCCTCATTTGATGGATGGGCTTTGATTCTTAGGAAAATAAAAGGAGGAAAATATTTTAATACGAAGCCAAAGCATTAATATCGTGTAGCCCAATGAGGAGAATGTGCTTATGGTGCCTAATCATAAAAAAAACGAAGATTATTATGAGAATCCATGTTTGTCCCATTTGATGGACAAACTTTGATTCTTAGGAAAATGGAGGGAAGATAAGGTTTCAATGTGAAACCAAAGCATCAATATTATGTATCCCAATGGAGAGAATATGTTTATGGTGCCTAATCCCGAAAAGAATGGGGCTTATTAGGGGAATCCATGTTTGCCTCATTTGATGGACAAACTTTGATTCTGAGGAAAATGGTAGAAAAAAAGTATTTAATGTGAAAGCAAAGTATCAATACTATGTACCCTAAAAAGGAGAATGTGTTTATCATGCCCAAGCAAAAAAAAATAAGATTATCGGTAGAATCCACATTTATCTCATTTGAGGAAAAGCTTTTAATCCAAAGCCAAGGCATCAATATCGTGTATCCCAGTCAGGAGAATGTGCCATGCTACCCAATCACAAAAAGAGTGGAGATGGTTTTAAGAATCGATGTTTGACTTATTTGATGGACAGACTTTGATTCTTAGGAAGATGGTAGGAGCAAAAGCTTTTAAGGTGAATCAAAATCATTAATATCTTGTATCCCAATGACAAGAATGTTTTTATGGTGCTCATCACAAAAAAAATGAAGATTATTTTAAGAATCCACATTTGTTTCATTTGAGGGACGAACTTTAATTCTTAGGAAAAATAGAGGAAAGGAAAGGTTTCAATGCGAAACTAAAGCACCAATATTGTGTATCCCAATGGCAAAACGTGTTTATGGTGCCTAATCACTAAAAAAATGGAGATTATTAGAAACCATGTTTGTCTCATTTGATGGATGAACTTTGATTCTAATGAAAAATGGTAAGAGAAATGCTTTTAATGTGAAACCAAAGCATCAATATCATGTATCCCAATGACAAAAACATTTTTATGGTGCCTAATCAAAAAAAGAACAGTGAGTATTATATGAATCGATGTTTGTCTCATTTGATGGACAAACTTGATTCTAAAAAAAAAGGCAGCAAAAATGCTTTTAGTGTGAAACCAAGGCGTTAGTATCACGTATCCCAATGAAGAGAATGTGTTTATGGTGCCCAAAAAAATGGTTATTATTAGAGGAATCCATGGTTGTCTCATTTGATGGACGAACTTTGATTCTTAAGAAAATGGAGGGAGAGAAAAGCTTTTATTGGAATGCTAAGGCATCAATATCATGTATCCCAATGAAAAGGATTTGTTTATGGTGCCCAATCACAAAATGAATGGCTTTTACATGGGGAATCCATGTTTATCTCATTTTCATGGACAGACTTTGAATATAAGGAAAATGGTAGGAGAAAAAGCCTTTAATGTGAAACTAAATTGTCAATATCATGCTTTCCAAAGACAATGATGTGTTTGTTGTGCCAATAAAAAAAAAATAGAAATTTTGATAGAAATCCATGTTTGTCTCATTTGATGGACGAACTTTGATGCTTCGAAAAATAGAGGGAAGAAAAGCTTTCAATATGAAACCAAAGCATTGATATTGTGTATCCAAAGGATGAGAACGTGTTTATACTACCCAATCATTGAAAGAATGGAGATTATTTTGAGAATCCATGTTTGCCTTATTTGATGGATGAACTTTGATTCTTAGGAAACTGGAGGGAGGAAAAGATTTTAATGTGAAGCCAAAACATTAATATTGTGTACCCCAATAAGGATAATGTGTTTATGCTGCCCAATCACAAAAAGAATGGAGATTATTATGAGAATCCATGTTTGTTTAATTTGGTGTTTAAACTTTAATTCATAGGAAAATTGTTGGAAGAAAAGCATTTAATGTAAACCAAAGCATCGATATTGTGTATCCTAGTGACGAGAAAATGTTTATGGTGCCCAACCATAGAAAGAATGAAAATTATTATGAGAGTCCATGTTTGACTCATTTAATGGATGAACTTTGATTCTAACAAAAAGTGGCAGGAGCAATACCTTTAATGTTAAACCAAAGTATCAATATCTTGTATCCTAATGATAAAAATGCATTTACGATGCCTAATCACGAAAAGTATGGTGTGGGAATTCATGTTCATCTCATTGGATGGATATGCTTTGATTCCAAGGAAAATGGACAGAGAAAAAGCATTTATTATAAAGCCAAAAAATCTGTATCATGTATCCTAATAAGGAGAATATGTTAATGGTGCCTAATTACAAAATGAATGGAGTTTACTTAGGGAATCCATGTTTTTCTCAGTTGATAAATGAACTTTGAATCTAAGGAAAATGGCAGGAGGAAAAGCTTTTAATATGAAACCAAATCATCAATATTGAGCATCCCAAAAACAATAATGTGTTTGTGATGCCCAATAAAAAAATAGAGATTATTATGGGAATCCATGTTTGTCCCATTTGATGGATGAACTTTAATTCTTAGGCAAATGGAGGGAAGAAAAGGTTTTAACACAAAATCGAAGCATTAATATTATGTATTGCAAAGATGAGAATGTGTTTATGGTGCCCAATCACAAAAAAAAATGAGGATTATTTAGAGAATCCATATTTGCCTTATTTGATGGATGAACTTTGATTCTTAGGAAAATGAAAGGAGGAAAAGGTTTTAATATAAAGTTAAAGCATTAATATCGTGTACCCTAATGAAGGGAATGTGTTTATGGTGGCCAATCATAGAAAGAATAAAGATTATTATGAGAAATCATGTTTGTCTCATTTAATGGATGAACTTTGATTCTAATGAAAAGTGGTGGCAGAAATACTTTTAATGTGAAACCAAAGCATCAATACCATGTATCCCAATTGCGAGAATTTGTTTACTGTGGCCAATCATGAAAAAAATGGTGATTATTATTGGAATTCATGTTCATCTCATTTCATGGATGATCTTTGAGTCTAAGGAAAATGGAGGGAGGAAAAGCATTTATTGCAAAACCAAAGCATTAGTATTATGTATCCCAATGAGGACAATATGTTTATGGTGCCCAATCACAAAATGGATAGAGTTACTTAGGGAATCCATGTTTTTCTCATTTGATGGATGAACCTTGAATCTAAGGAAAATGACAGGAGAAAAAGCCTTTAATATGAAACCAAATCATTAATATCGCGTATCCAAAAAACAATGATGTGTTTCGGGTACCCAATCGAAAAAAATAGAGATTATTATGAGAATCCCTTTTTATCTCATTTGAGGGACAAACTTTGATTCTTAGGAAAATGGAGGGAAGAAAAGCTTCAAATATGAAACAAAAGCATCAATATTGTGTATGCCAAAGATGAGAATGTGTTTATACTGCCCAATAATAGACAGAATGAGATTATTTGGAGAATCCCTATTTACCTCATTTCATGGATGAATTTAATTCTTAGGAAAATAGAGGGAGGAAAAGATTTTAATGTGAAGCCAAAGTATTAATATCGTGTACCCCAATGAGGAGAATGTGTTTATGGCGCCCAATCACAAAAATGATGGAGATTATCATTAGAACCCACGTTTGTCTAATTTGATGGATGAACCTTGATTCTTAGGAAAATGGTAGAAAGAAAAACATTTAATGTGAGACCAAAACATCGATATTATGTATCCTAATGATGAGAACGTGTTTATCGTGCCTAATCATAGAAAAAATGAAGATTATTATAGGAATCATTGTTTGTCTCATTTGATGGATGAATTTTGATTCTAACAAAACTGGAGGGAGGAAAAGCATTTATTACAAAGCCAAAGAATCAGTATTATGTATCCCAATGAGGAGAATATGTTTATGGTGCCAATCACAAAATGAATGGAGTTTACTTAGGGAATTCAAGTTTTTCTCATTTGATGGTCGAACTTTGAATCTAAGGAAAATGGTAGGAGGAAAATCCTTTAATGTGAAACCAAATTGTCAATATTGACCATCCTAAAGAGAATAATGTGTTTATGATGCCTAATCAAAAAAAATAGAGATTATTATCGGAATCCATGTTTGTCTCATTTGAAGGACAAACTTTGATTCTTAGGAAAATGAAGGGAAGAAAAACTTTTAATACGAAATCAAAGCATCAATATTATGTATCGCACAGATGAGAACATGTTTATGGTGCCTAATCACAAAAAAGTGGAGATTATTTAGATAATCCATGTTTGCCTCATTTGATGAATGAACTTTGATTCTTAGGAAAATGAAGGAAAAGATTTTAATATGAAGCCAAAGCATTAATATTATGTACCCCAATAAAGAGAATGTGTTTATAGTGCCCAATCACAAAAAGAACACCGATTATTACGAGAATCCGTGTTTGTCTCATTTTTTGGATGAACTTTGATTCATAGGAAAATAGAGGGAAGATAAGGTTTCAAACCAAAGAATAAATATTATGTATCCCAATGGAGAAAATGTGTTTATGGTGCCTAATCCCAAAAAGAATGGGGATTTTTAGGGAATCCATGTTTTTCTCATTTGATGGACAAACTTTGATTCCATGGAAAATGGCAAGAAAAAAGCATTTAATGTGAAACCAAAGCATCAATATTGTATACCCTAAAAAGGAGAATGTGTTTATGGTGCCCATGCACAAAAAGAACTGAGATTATCATGAGAGTCCACGTTTATCTCATTTGAAGGGTGACCATTGATTCTTAGGAAAATGAAGGGAAGAAAAGCTTTTGATGTAAAGCCAATGCATGAATATTGTGTGTCGAGTTAGGAGAATGTGTTTATGCTGCCCAATCACAAAAAGAATGAAGATTATTTTCAGAATCGATGTTTGTCACATTTGATGGACAAACATTGATTCTTAGGAAAATGGTGGTACGAAAAGCTTTTATTGTGAAACCAAATCATTAATATCTTGTATCCCAATGACAACAACTTCTTTATGGTACCCAATCACAAAAAAATTAGAGATTATTATGAGAATCGATGTTTATTTCATTCAATGGATGAACTTTGATTCTTAGGAAAATAGAAGGAAGAAAAGGTTTCAATGCAAAACCAAAGCACCAATATTGTGTATCCCATTGGCAAGAACATGTTTATGGTGCCCAACCATAAAAAATGGAGATTATTATGAGAATCCATGCTTGTCTCATTTGATGGATGAACTTTGATTCTAATGAAAAATGACAGGAGAAATGCTTTTAATGTGAAACCAAAGCATCAATATCGTGTATGTTAATGATGAAAACTTGTTTATGGTGCCTAATCGTAAAAAGAACAAAGATTATTATGCAAATCCATGTTTTTCTTATTTAATGGATAAACTTTGATTCTCATGAAAAATGGTTGAAGAAATGCTTTCAGTGTGAAACTAAAGTATCAATATCATGTATCCCAACGATGAGAACATGTTTATGGTGCTCAATCATAAAAGGACTTGTGATTATTAGGGAAATTCATGGTTGTCTAATTTGATGCATTAACTTTATTCTTAAGAAAATGGAGGGATAAAAAAGCATTTATTGCAAAACCAAAGAATCAGTGTCATGTATCCCAATGAGGAGGATATATTTATAGTGCCCAATCCCTAAATGAGTAGCGTTTACTTAGGGAATCCATGTTTATTTTATTTGATGGATGACTTTGAATATAAGGAAAATGGAAAAAGGAAAATCCTTTAATGTGGAGCTAAATTCTCAATATCATGCATCCCAAAGACTAACATTCTTGTTGTGCCTAATAAAAAAACGAAGATTATTATGAGAATTCATGTTTATCCCATTTGATGGACGAACTTTGATTCTTAGGAACATGGAGGGAAGAAAAGCTTTCAATATGAAAGCATCAATATTGTGTATCCCTATGAAGAGAACGTGTTTGTGGTGCCCAATCACAAAAAAATAGAGATTATTTTAAGATTCCATGTTTACCTTATTTGATGGATAAACTTTGATTCTTAGTAAAATAGAAGGAGGAAAAGATTTTAATGCGATGTTAAGGCATTATTATCATGTACCCCAATGAAGAGAATGTGTTTATGGTGCCCAATCATAGAAAGAATGGATATTGTTATAAGAATCCATGTTTGACTCATTTGATGGATAAACTTTGATTCATAGGACAATAAATGGAAAATAAGATTTCAATGTGAAGCAAAATCATCAATATTGCGTATCCCAACAGAGAGAATATATTTATGGTGCCCCATCCCAAAAAGAATAGAGATTATTCAGGGAATCCAAGTTTGTCTCATTTGATGGACAAACTTTGATTCAAAGAAAAAAGGTGGGAAAAACCCATTTAATATAACACCAAAGCACCAACATTGTGTACCCTAAAAAAGAGAATTTGTTTATGATGCCCAAGCACAAAAAGAACTGAGATTATTATGAGAATCCATGTTTGTGCCATTTAATGTACACATTTTGATTCTTAAGGAAAATGGTAAGAGAAATGCTTTAAATGTGAAATCAAAGCATGTATATCATGTATCCCAACAATGAGAATGTGTTTATGGCCCAATCACAAAAAGAATGGTGATTATTAGGGGAATTCATGTTTGTCTCATTTAATAGATAAACTTTGCTTTTTAGGAAAATAGAGAGAGAAGAAAGCATTTATTGCGAAATTAAAGCATCAGTATCATATCCCAATGAGAAGCATATGCTTATCATGCCTAGTCACAAAATGAATGGAGTTTACTTAGGGAATCCAAGTTTTTCACATTTGGTGGATGAACTTTGAATCTAAGGAAAATGGTGGGAGGAAAAGCCTTCAATGTGAAACCAAATCATCAATATCAAGAATCCCAAAGATAATAACGTGTTTATGGTGCCCAATAAAAAAACATACAGATTATTATAAGAATCCATGTTTGTTTCATTTGATGAACGAACTTTGATGCTTAGGAAAATTAGGGGAAAAAAGGCTTTCAATATGAAACCAAAATCATTAATAATGCGTATCCTAAAGACAAGGACATGTTAATGGTGGCCAATCACAAAAAAAATGCAGATTATTTTGAGAATCCTTGTTTGCCTCATTTGATGGATGAACTTTGACTCTTAGGGAAATAGAGGGAGGAAAATATTTTAATACGAAGCCAAAGCATTAATATCATGCACCTCAATAAGGAGAATGTGTTTATGGTGCCCAATCATTAAAAAAATAGAGATTATTATAAGAATCCATGTTTGTCTCATTTAATGGAGAAATTTCGATTCTTTGGAAAATGGAGGGAAGATAAGGTTTTAGTGCAAAACCAAGGCATCAATATTGTGTATACCAATGGAGATAATGCATTTATGGTGCCCAATCCCAAAAAAAAAGGGGATTATTAGGGGAATCCATGTTTGTCTCATTTGATGGAAAAACTTTGATTCTGAGGAAAATGGTGGGAAAAAACATTTAATATGAAAACAAAGCATCAATATTCTATACCCTGAAAAGGTAAAGGTGTTGAAGGTGTTTATGGTGCCCAAGCAAAAAAAGAACTGAGATTATCATGAAAATCCATGTTTCTCTCATTTAAAGGATGGACATTGATTCTTAGGAAGATAGAGGGAGGAAAAACTTTTAATGCAAAGCCAAAACATCAATATCATGTATTTTAGTCAAGAGAAAGTGTTTATGCTGCCCAATCACAAAAATAATGGAGATTATTTTAAGGATCAATGTTTGTCTCATTTGATGGACAAACTTTGATTATTAGGAAAATGGTGTGAGGAAAAGTTTTTAATGTTAAACCAAATAATTAATATCTTTTATCCCAATAACAAGATGTTTTTATGGTGCCCAATCACAAAAAAATAGAGATTGTCATGAGAATCCATGTTTGTTTCATTTGATAGACAAACTTTAATTCTTAGGAAAATAGAGGGAAGAAAAGGTTTTAATACGAAACCAAAGCATCAATATTATGTATCCTAAAGATGAGAACGTGTTTATGGCACCCAATCACAAAAAAATAGAGATTATTTTGAGAATAGATCTTTGTCTCATTTGATGGAAGAACTTTGATTCTTAGGAAAATGGAGGGAGGAAAAGATTATACTACGAAGCCAAAGGATTAATATCATGTACCCTAACTAGGAGAATGTGTTCATGGTGCCTAATCACAAAAAGAAAGAAGATTATTATCAGAATCCGTGTTTGTCCCATTAATGGATGAACTTTGATTCTTGGGAAAATGGAGGGAAGAAAAGCTTTCAATACAAAACAAAAGCATCAATATTGTGTATCCTAACGACGAGGACATGTTTATAGAGACTAATCACAGAAAAAAGAAGATTATTTTAAGAATCCATGTTTGCCTCATTTGATGGATGAACTTTGATTCTTAGGAAAATAGAAGAAGGAAAAGATTTTAATACGAAGCCAAAGCATTAATATCATGTTCCTCAATGACGAAAATGTGTTTATTGTGCCTTATCACAAAAAGAAAGGAGATTATTATGAGAATCTACGTTTGTCTCATTTGATGGATGAACTTTGATTCTTAGGAAAATAGAGGGAAGAAAAGCTTTTGATATGAAACCAAGGCATCAATATTGTGTATCCTAGCGATAAGAACATGTTTATGGAGCCCAATCACAAAAAAAAAGGGGAGATTATTTTGAGAATCCATGTTTGCCTTATTTGATGGATGAACTTTGATTCTTAAGAAAATGGAGGAAGGAAAAGATTTTAATACGAAGCCAAAGCATTAATATCTTGTACCCCAATGAGAAGAATGTGTTTATAGCGCCTAATCACAAAAAAAAAGAGATTATTACAAGAATCTATGTTTGTCTTATTTGATGGATGAACTTTGATTCTTAGGAAAATAGAGGGAAGAAAAAATTTCAGTACGAAACCAAAGCTTCAATATTGTGTACCCTAAAGATGAGAACATGTTTATGGTGCCTAATCACAAAAAACTAGAGATTATTATGAGAATCCATGTTTGTCTCGTTTGATGGATAAACTTTGATTCTAACATAAAATGGCATGAGCAATGCTTTTAATGTGGAACCAAAGCATCAATACCATGTATCCCAGCGAAGAGAACTTGTTTATGGTGCCTAATCACAAAATGAACAGAGATTATTATGTGAATCTATGTTTGTCTCATTTGATGGACAAACTTTGATTCTTAGGATAAATGGAAGGAGAAATGCTTTTAGTGTGAAACCAGTGCATCACTATCATGTATCCCAATAACGAGAACGTGTTTATAGTGCCCAATCGCAAAAAGAATGATGATTATTAGGGGAATTTATGGTTGTCTCATTATATGGATAAACTTTGATTCTTAAGAAAATGGAGGGGAAAAAGCATTTATTGCAAAACCAAAGCATCAGTATCATGTATCACAATTAAAAGGATATGTTTATGGTGCCCAATCACAAAATAAATGGAATTTACCTAGGGAATCCTTGTTTTTCTCATTTAATGGATGAAATTTGAATATAAGGAAAGTGGTGGGAGGAAAAGCCGTTAATGTGAAACCAAATTGTCAATATTGTGCATCCCAAAGACAATAACGTGTTTATTGTGCCCTATCGAAAAAAATGAAAATTATTATTAGAATCCATGTTTGTCTCATTTGCTGAACAAACTTTAATTTGTAGGAAAAATGGAGGGAAGAAAAGCTTGCAATATGAAACTAAAGCATCAATATTGTGCATCCCAATGATGAGAATGTGTTTATGGTGCCTAATCAAAAAAGGAATGGAGATTATTTTGAGAATCAATGTTTGCCTCATTTGATGGATGAACTTTGATTCCTAAGAAAATGGAGGGATAAAAGGATTTTAGTGCGAAGTCAAAGAATCAATATCATGTATCCTAACGAGAACAATGTTTTTATGGTGTGCAGTTAGAAAATGAGCGAAGATTATTTAGGGAATCAATGCTTGTCTCAATTGATGGAGGGACTTTGATTTTTAGGAAAATAACGGGAAAAAAAGCTTCTAATGTGAAACCAAAGCATTAATATCATGTATCCCAATAACAAGAATGTGTTTATGGTGCCCAATCACAAAATGAATGGAGATTATTTGGGGAATCAATGTTTGTCACATTTAATTGACAAACTTTGATTCTGAGGAAAATGGCAGGAATAAAAGCATTTAATGTGAAACTAAAGCATCAATATTGTAAAACCTAAAAAGGAGAATGTGTTTATGGTGCCTAAGCACAAAAAGAACTGAGATTATTATGAGAATTCATGTTTGTCTCATTTCAAGGATGAACATTAATTCTTAGGAAAATGGAGGGAGGAAAAGCTTTTATTGCAACGCCAAAGCACCAATATCATGTATCCCAATCGTGAGAACCTGTTGCTACTGGCCAATCATAAAAAGGATGGAGATTATTTTAAGAATCAATGTTTGTCTCATTTGATGGATAAACTTTGATTTCTAGGCAAATAGTAGGAGGAAAAGCTTTTAATGTGAAACCAAATCATTAATATCTTGTATCCCAATAACAAGAATGTTGTTATAATGCCCAATCACAAAAAATGGAATTATTACAGGAATCCACATTTGTTTCATTTGATGGATGAACTTTGATTCTTAAGAAAATGGAGGGAAGAAAAGGTTTCAATATGTTTATGGTGCCTAATCACAAAAAAATAAAGATTGTTATGAGAGTCTATGTTTGTCTCATTTAATTGACGAACTTTGATTCTTAGGACAATGGAGGGAAGAAACGCTTTCAATACGAAACCAAGGCATCGATATTGTGTTCCCCAAAGATTAGAACGTGGTTATGGTGCCCAATGACAAAAAATGAAGATTGTTATGAGAATCTTGTTTGTCTAATTTGGTGGATGAACTTTGTTTCTAACAAAAAATAGCATGAGAAATACTTTTAATGTGAAACCACAACATCAATATCACTTATCCCAATGATAAGAACTTGTTTATGGTGCCTAATCACAAAAAAACAGAGATTATTATGTGAATCCATGTTTGTCTCATTTGATGGACAAACTTTGATTGTTAGGTAAAATGGCAAGAGAAATACTTTGAGTATGAAACCAAAGCATCATTATCATGTATGCCAATGATGAGAACGTGTTTATGGTGCCCAATCACAAAAAAAAATTGATTATTATGGGAATTTGTGGTTGTCTCATTATATGGATGAACTTTGATTCTTGAAACAATAGAGGGAGAACAAAGCATTTATTGTGAAACCAAAGCATCAGTATATGGTGCCCAATCACAAAATTAATGGAGTTTACTTAGGGAATCCATGTTTGTCTCATTTGATGGACGAATTTTAAATACAAGGAAAGTGGCGAGAGGAAAAGCCTTTAATGTGAGACCAAATTGTCAATATCGTGCATCCAAAAAAAATAAAGTGTTTATTGTGCCCAATCGAAAAAAAACAAAAATTATTATAAGAATCCATATTTGTCTCATTTGCTAAACAAACTTTGATTCGTAGGTAAAATAGAGGGAAGAAAAGCTTTCAATATGAAACTAAAGCATCAATACTATGTATCCCAATGATGAGAATGTATTTATGGTGACCAATAAAAAAAATAATGGAGATTATTTTGAGGATCAATGTTTGCCTTATTTGGTGGATGAACTTTGATTCCTAAGAAAATGGAGGGATGAAAAAATTTTAAAGCAATGCCAAAGCATTAAATCATGTATCCTAATGAGAAGAATGTATTTATGGTGCATAGTAAAAAATGGAACGAAGATTATTTAGGGAATCAATGTTTGTCTCAATTGATTAAGGAACTTTGATTTTCAGGAAAATCACGAGAAAAAAAGCTTTTAATGTGAAACCAAAGCATCAACATCATGTATCCCAATGAAAAGAACATGCTCATGTTGCCTAATCATAAAAAGAATAGAGATTATTTAGGGAATCAATGTTTGTCTCATTTGATAGACAAACTTTGCTTCTGAGGAAAATGGCGAGAATAAAAGCATTTAATGTGAAACCAAAGCATCAATATTATGTACCCTAAAAAGAAGAATGTATTTATGGTGCCTAAGCACAAAAGGAACTTAGATTATTATGAGAATCCATGTTTGTCTTATTTGAAGGATGAACATTGATTCTTAGGAAAGTGGAGGGAGGAAAAGCTTTTAATGTAAAGCCAAAGCATCAATATCATGTACCCTAGCTAGGAGAATATGTTTATGCTGCCTAATCACAAAAAAAATGGAGACTATTTTAAGAATCAATGTTTGTCTCATTTGTTGAACGAATTTTAATTTTTAAGAAAATAGCAGGAGGAAAAGCTTTTAACGTGAAACCAAATCATTAATATCTTATATCCTAATAATAAGAATGTATTTGTGCTGCACAATCACAAAAAAAAAAACAAAGATTCTTAGGAAAATAGAAGAAGGAAAAAATTTTAATACGAAGCCAAAGCCTTAATATCATGTTCCTCAATGACGACATGTGTTTATGATGCCTCATCATAAAAAGAAAGGAGATTATTATGAGAATCTACGTTTGTCTCATTTGATGGATGAACTTTGATTCTTAGGAAAATAGAGGGAAGAAAAGTTTTCAATATGAAACTAAAGCATCAATATTGTGTATCCTAGCGATGAGAACGTGTTTATGGTGCCAAATCATAGAAAGAATGGAGATTATTTTAAGAATCCATGTTTGCCTCATTTGATGGATGAACTTGATTTTTAGGAAAATTGAGGGACGAAAAGATTTTAATGTGAAGCCAAAGCATTATTATCGTGTACCTTAATGAGGAGAATATGTTTATGGTGCCTAATCACAAAAAGAATGGAGATTATTATGAGAATCCTTGTTTGTCTAATTTGATGGATGAACTTTGATTGCTAGGAAAATGGTAGGAAGAAAAGCTTTTAATGCAAAACCAAAGCATCGATATTGTTTATCTTAATGACAGGAATGTGTTGATGGTGCCCAATAATAGAAAGAATGGAGATTATTATGAGAATCTGTATTTGTCTTATTTAATGGATGAACTTTGATTCTAACAAAAAATGGTACTAGCACTACCTTTAATGTGAAACCAAAGTATCAAGATCTTGTATCCTAATGATGAGAACGTGTTTATGGTGCCCAATCACAAAAAGAATGGTGATTATTATAGGAATTCATGTTCGTCTCATTTGATGGATAAACTTTGATTCTGAGCAAAACCAAAGAATTAGACTCATGTATCCCAATAAGAAGAATATGTTTATGATGCCTAGTTATAAAATGAATGGAGTTTACTTAGGGAATACATGTTTTTCTCATTTGATTAATGAACTTTGAATCTAAGGAAAATGGCAAGAGGAAAAGCCTTTAAAGTGAAAAAAATCATTAATATCATGCATCCCAATGACAATAATGTGTTTTTAGTGCCCAATCGAAAAAAATAGAGATTATTATGAGAATACATTTTTCTCTCATTTGATGGATGAACTTCGATTCTTAGGAAAATAGAGGGAAAAAAAACTTTCAGTATGAAACCAAAGCATAAATATGTGTGTCCCAAAGACAAGAATGTGTTCATGGTGCCCAATCACAAAAAAATCAGAGATTATTTTAAGAATCCATGTTTGCCTCATTTGATGGATAAACATTGATTCTTAGGAAAATAGAGGGATGCAAAGATTTTAAAGTGAAGCCAAAGCATTAATATCGTTTACCCCAATAAGGAAAATGTGTTTATGATGCCCAGTCACTAAAAGAATGGAGATTATTATAAGAATCCATGTTTGTCTCATTTGATGGATCAACTTTGATTTTTAGGAAAATGGAGGGAAGATAAAGTTTCAATGCAAAACCAAAGCATCAATATTGTGTATCCTAAAGACAAGAACGTGTTTATGGTGCCCAATCACAAAAAAAAAAAAATAAAGATTATTTTGAGAATCCCTGTTTGCCTTATTAGATGGATGAACTTTGGTACTTAGGAAAATGGAGGGAGAAAAGTATTTTAGTACAAAGCCAAAGCATTAATATCGTGTACCCCAATGAGGAGAATGCCTTTATGGTGCCCAATCACAAAAAGAATGGACATTATTATGAGAATATGTGTTAGTCTCATTTGATGGACAAACTTTGATTCTGAGAAAAATGGAAGGAAGATAAGCTATCAATACGAAACTAAGGCATCAATATTGTGTATCATAAAGATGAAAACCTGTTTATGGTGTCCAATCACAAAAAAAATAGAGATTATTCTAAGAATCCATGTTTGTCTCATTTGATGGATGAACTTTGATTCTAATGAAAAATGGCATAAGAAATGGTTTTAATGTGAAACCAAAGCATCAATACCATGTATCCTGATGTTGAGAACTTATTTATGGTGCCTAATCACAAAAAGAACAGAGATTATTATGCGAATCCATGTTTGTCTCATTTAATTGACAAAGTTTGATTCTTAGGAAAAATGGCAAGAAAAATGCTTTTACTGCGAAGCCAAAGGATTAGTATCACGTATCCCAATGACAAAAATGTGTTTATGGTTCCCAATCATAAAAAGAATGGTGACCATTAGGGGAATTTATGGTTAAATTTATGGTTATCTCATTATATGGATGAACTTTGATTCCTAGGAAAATGAAGGGAGAAAAAAACATTTATTGTGAAACCAAAGCGTCTCTCTCATATATCCAAATAAGGAGGATATGTTTATGGTGCCCAATCACAAAATAAATGGAGTTTACTCGGGGAATCCATGTTTGTCTCATTTGATGGATGAATTTTGAATATAAGGAAAATGTTGGGAGGAAAAGCCTTTAATGTGAGACCAAATTGTCAATATCATGCATCTAAAGACAATAACGTGTTTATTATGCCTAATTGAAAAAAATGAAAATTATTGTGAGAATCCATGTTTATCTTATTTGCTAAACGTACTTTGATTCATAGGAACAAGGGAGGGAAGAAAAGCTTTCAATATGAAACTTAAGCATTAATATTGTGTATCCCAATGATGAGAACGTGTTTATGGTGCACAATAAAAAAATGGAGATTGTTTTGAGAATCAACGTTTACCTCGGTTGATGGATGAACTTTAATTCCTATGAAAATAGAGGAATGAAAAGATTTTAATGCGAGGCCAAAGCATCAATATCATGTATCCTAATGAGGAGAATATGTTAATGGTGCGTAGTTACAAAAAGAACAGAGATTATTTAGGGAATCAATGTTTGTCTCAATGGAAGAACTTTGAATTCTAGGAAAATAACGTGAAAAAAAAAGCTTTTAATGTGAAACCAAAGCATCAATATCATGTATCCCAATGACAAAAACATATTTATGGTGCTCAATCACAAAAAGAATGAAGATTATTAAGGGAATCCATGTTTGCCTCATTTAATGGACAAACTTTGATTCTGAGGAAAATGAAAGGAATAAAAGCATTTAATGTGAAACCAAATCATCAATATTGTGTACCTTAAAAAAGAGAATGTGTTTATGGTGCCTAAGCATAAAAAAAACTGAGATTATTATGAGAATCTAAGTTTGTCTAATTTTTAGGATGAACATTGATTCTTAGGAAAATAAAGGGAGGAAAAGCTTTTAATGCAAAGCCAAAGTTGCAACATTGTGTATCCTAGTCATGAGAATTTGTTTATGCTGCCCAATCACAAAAGGAATGGACATTATTTAAAGAATCGATGTTTGTATTATTCGATGGATGAACTTTGATTCTTAGTAAAATGGCAGGAGGAAAACCTTTTAGTGTGAAACCAAATCATTAATATCTTGTATCCCAAAGATAAGAATGTTTTTGTAGTGCCCAATCACGAAGATTATGATGAGAATTGATGTTTGTTTTGTTCAATGGATGAACTTTGATTCTTAGGAAAATAGAGGGAAGAAAAGGTTTCAATACGAAACCAAAGCATCAATATTATGTATCCTAATGATGACAATGTGTTTACGGTGCCCAATCATAGAAAGAACGTAGATTATTTGAGAATCCATTTTTGTCTCATCTAATGAATGAACTTTGATTCTAGCAAAACATGGCAGGAGAAATGCTTTTAACATGAAACCAAAGCATTAATATTATGTATCCCAAAGATAAAAACATGTTTACGATGCCTAATAATGAAAAAAATGGTGATTATTATGGAAATTCATATTCATCTCATTTGATAGATGAACTTTATTTCTTAGGAAAATGGTGGGAAGAAAAGCATTTAATGCAAAACCAAAGCATCTATATTGCATATCCCAATGATGAGAACGTGTTTATGGTAGCCAATCACAAAAAGAATAAAGATTATTATAAGAATCTAGGTTTGCCTCATTTGACGGATGAACTTTGTTCTTAAGAGAATTGAGGGAGGAAAAGATTTTAATGCAAAGCCAAAGCATTAATATCGTGTACTATAATGAGGAGAATGTATTTATGGTGCCCAATCACAAAAAGAATGGAGATATTATAAGAATTCATGTTTGTCTAATTTAACGGATGAACTTTGATTCTTAGGAAAATGGCAAGAAGAAAAGCATTTAATGTGAAACCAAAGCATCATTATTGTGTATCCTAATGACAAGAACATGTTTATGGTGCCCAATCACAGAAGGTACGGAGATTATTATGAGAATCCATGTTTGTTTCATTTGATTCTAACAAAACATGGCAGAAGAAATGCTTTTAACATGAAACCAAGCATCTATATTATGTATCCTAATGACAAGAATATGTTTACGATGCCCAATAATGAAAAAAATGGTGATTATTATGGGAATTCATATTCATCTCATTTGATGGACGAACATTGATTCTTAGGAAAATGGTGAAAAGAAAAGCAATTAATGTGAAACCAAAGAATAATGACGAGAACGTGCTTATGGTAGCCAATCAAAAAAGGAACAGACATTATTAAAAGAATCCATGTTTGCCTCATTTGACGGATGAACTTTGTTCTTAGGAAAATTAAGGGAGGAAAAGATTTTAATGAGAAGCCAAAGCATTAATATCATGTACAACAATGAGGAGAGTGTATTTATGGTCCCCAGTCACAAAAAGAGTGGAGATATTATGAGAATCTATGTTTGTCTAATTTAATGGATGAACTTTGATTCTTAGGAAAATGGCAAGAAAAAAGCATTTAATGCGAAACCAAAGCATCAATATTGTGTATCCTAATGACAAGAATGTGTTTACGGTGCCTAATCACATAAAGTACGAAGATTATTATGAGAATCCATGTTTGTCTCATTTGATGAATGAATTTTGATTCTAACAAAACATGGCTGGAGATATGCTTTTAATGTGAAACCAATGCATCAACGTTATGTATCCTAATGACAAGAACGTCTTTACGATGCCTAATAACAAAAAAAATGGTCATTATTGGTGGAATTCATATTCATCTCATTTGACAGCTAAACTTTGATTCCTAGTAAAATGGCGGAAGAAAAGCATTTAATGCAAAACCAAAGCATCTATATTGTATATCCCAATGATGAGAACGTGATTATGGTGCCCAATCACAAAAAGAGTGGAGATTATTATAAGAATCCATGCTTGCCTAACTTGATAGGTAAACTTTGATTCTTAGGAAAATAAAGGGAAGAAAAGCTTTCGACATGAAACAAAAGCATAAATATTATGTATCCTAATGAAGAGAATGTGTTTATGGTGCCCAATCGAAAAATGAACGTAGATTATTTTAAGAATCAATGTTTGCCTCGTTTAATGGATGAACTTTGATCCCTAGGAAAATGAAAGGATGAAAAGATTTTAGTGCGAAGCAAAAGCATCAATAACATGAATCCTAATGAGGAAAATGTGTTTATAGTGCCTAGTCACAAAAAGAATGGAGATTTTTAGGGAATCCATGTTTATTTCAATCGATGAAGGAACTTTGATTTTTAGGAAAATAACAGGAAAAAAGCTTTGAATGTGAACCCAAAGCATCAATATCGTGTATCCAAATGACAAGAATGTGTTTATGGTGCCCAATCATAAAAAGAATGGAGAATATTATGAGAATCCATGTCTGTCTCATTTGATGGACGAACTTTGATTCTTACGAAAATGCAGGGATGAAAAACTTTTAATGCAAGACCAAGGCATCAATATCGTGTATGCCAATGAGATGAATGTGTTTATGGTGCCCAACCACAAAAAAATGGTGATTACTTGGCAAATCCATGTTTTTCACATTTGATGGATGAACTTTGACTCTAAGGAAAATGGCAGGATGAAAAGCTTTCAATGTGAAACCAAATCATCAATATCGTGCATCCAAATGATGAAAAATTATTTATGGTGCCTTGTCACAAAAAGAACGGAGATTATTTTGAGAATCCATGTTTGCCTCATTTGATGGATGAACTTTGGTTCTTAGGAAAATAGAGGGAAGATAAGGTTTCAATGCGAAACCAAATCATCAATATTTTGCATCCCAACAGAGATAATCTGGCTATGGTGCCCTATCCCAAAAATAGTGGAGACTATTAGAGGAATCCATGTTTGTCTCATTTGATTGACAAACTTTGATTCTGAGGAAGATGGCGAGAAAAAAATCATTTTATGTGAAACCCAAGCATCAATATTGGGTACCCTAAAAAAGAGAATGTGTTTATGGTACCCAAGCACAAAAAGAGCTAAAATTATTATAAGAATTCATATTTGTCTCATTTAAAGGATGAACATTGTTTCTTAGGAAAATAGAGGATGGAAAAGCTTTTAGTGTAAAGCCAAAACATCAACATTGTGTATCCCAGTCAAGAGAATGTGTTTAGGCTGCCCATTCACAAAAAGAATGAAGATTATTTTAAGAATTGATGTTTATCTCATTTAATGGACAAACTTTGATTCGTAGGAAAATAGCAAGAGGAAAAGCTTTTAATGTGAAACTAAAACATTAATATTTTGTATCCCAATGGCAAGAACATTTTTGTGGTGCCTAATCACAAAAAAATAAAGATTATTATAAGAATCGATATTTGTTTCACTCGATGGATAAACTTTAATTCTTAGGAAAATAAAGGAAAGAAAAGGTTTCAATATGAAACCAAAGCCACAATATTGTGTATCCCAATGGCGAGAATGTGTTTATGGAGCCCAATCACAAAAAAAATGAAAATTATTATGAGAATCCATGTTTCTCTCATTTGATGGGCAAACTTTGATTCTAACAAAAAAGGGTAGGAGAAATGCTTTTACTGTGAAACCAAAGAATCAATATCATGTATCCCAATGATGAGAACTTGTTTATGGTGCCTAATCACAAAAAGAATAGAGATTATTATGCGAATCCATGTTTGCCTCATTTGATGGATAAATTTTAATTCTTATGAAAAATGGTAGGAAAAATGCTTTAGTGTAAAATCAAAGCATCAATATCAAGTATCCCAATGACGAGAACGTGCTTATGGTGGCCAATCAGAGAAAGAATGGTGATTATTAAAGGAATTTATGGTTGTCTCATTATATGGTTGAACTTCGATTCTTAACAAAGAGAAGGATAAAAAAGCATTTATTATGAAACCAAAGCATCAGTATCATGTATCTCAATAAGGAGGATATGTTTATGGTGCCCAATCACAAAATGAATGGGTTTACTTGGGGAATCCATGTTTGTCTCATTTGATCGATGAACTTTGAATATAAAGAAAGTGATGACCCTTTAATGTGAAACCAGGTTGTCAATATCATGCATCCCAAAGACAATAACGTGTCTGTTATGCCCAATCAAAAATATTAAGATTATTATGAGAATCCATGTTTGTCTCATTTGATGGATTAACTTTGATTCTTAGAAAAATGGAGGGAAGAAAAGCTTTCAATACGAAGCAAAAGCATCAATATTGTGTAGCCAAATGACGAAAACATGTCTATGTTGCCTAATCAAAAAAAGATAAAGATTATTTTAAGAATCAATTTCTACCTCTTTGATGGATGAACTTTGATTCCTAGGAAAATTAAGGAATGAAAATATTTTAATGTGAAGCCAAAGCAGCAGTATCATCTATCCTAATGAGGAGAATGTGTTTATGGTGCCCAGTCACAAAAAGAATGGAGATTTTTTTGGGAATCCATGTTTGTATCAATTTATGGAAGAACTTTGATTTTTAGGAAAATAGCAGGAAGAAAAGGTTTTAATGTGAAACCAAAGCATCAATATCATGTATCCCAATGACAAAAACATGTTTGTGGTGCCTAATCACAAAAAGAATGGAGAATATTATGAGAATCTATGTTTATCTCATTTGATGGCTAAACTTTGATTCTTACAAAAAGTAGGGAGGAAAAGCTTTTAAAGCAAGGCCAAAGCAGCGATATTGTGTATGCCAATGAGAAGAATGTGTTTATGGTGCCCAATCACATAAAGAATGATACTTGCTTGGGGAATCCATGTTTGTCTCATTTGATAGACGAACTTAGATTCTAAGGAAAATGGTGGGATGAAAAGCTTTTAATGTGAAACCAAATCATCAATATCGTGTATCCAAATGACAGGAACTTATTTATGTTGCCTTGTCACAAAAAGAATGGAGATTATTTTGAGAATCCATGTTTATCTCATTTACTGGATGAACTTTGATTCTTTGGAAAACAGAGGGAAGATAAGGTTTTATGCGAAACGAAATCATCAATGTTGTGTATCCCAACGGAGAGAATGTGCTTCTGGTGTCCAATCCTAAAAAAAATGGAGATTATTAGGGGAATCCATGTTTATCTTATTTGATGGACAAATTTTGATTCTGAGGAAAATGGTGAGAAAAAAGCATTTAATGTGAAACCAAAGCATCAATATTGTATACCCTAAAAAACAGAATGTGCTAGTGGTGCCTAAGCACAAAAAGAGCTGAGATTATTATGAGAATCTATATTCATCTCGTTTAAAGGGTAAACATTGATTCTTAGGAAAAGGGAGGAAGGAAATGCTTTTAATGCAAAGCCAAAGCATCAACATTGTGTATCCCAGTCAGGAGCTTGTGTTTAAGCTGCCCATTCACAAAAAGAATGGAGATTATTTTAAAGATCAATGTTTGTCTCATTTGATGGACGATCTTTGATTCTTAAGAAAATGGTAGGAGGAAAAGCTTTTAATGTGAAACCAAATATTGATATCTTGTATCCCAATGCCAAGAACGTTTTTGTGATGCCCAATCATAAAAAATAGAGATTATTATGAGAATTCATGTTTGCTTCATTCAATGGATAAATTTGATTCTTAGGAAAATAGAGGGAAGAAAAGGTTTCAATGTGAAACCGAAGCCCTAATATTGTGTATCCTAATGGCAAGAATTTGTTTATGGTGCCCAATCGTAAAAAAATGAAGATTATTATGAGAATCCATGTTTGTCTCATTTGATGGACGAACTTTGATTCTAACAAAAAATGGAAGCATAAATGCTTTTACTGTGAAACCAAAGCATCAATATCATGTATCCCAATGATAAGAACTTGTTTATAGTGCCTAATCACAAAAAGAGCATAGATTATTATGTGAATCCATGTTTGTCTCATTTGAGGGACAAACTTTAATTTTTATGAAAAATGGCACGAGAAATGCTTTTAGTGTGAAATGAAAGCATCAATATCATGTATCCCAATGATAAGAACTTGTTTATAGTGCCTTATCACAAAAGGAGCATAGATTATTATGTGAATCCATGTTTGTCTCATTTGAGGGATAAACTTTAATTCTTATGAAAAATGGCATGAGAAATGCTTTTAGTGTGAAATGAAAGTATCAATATCATGTATCTCAATGACGAGAACGTGTTTATAGTGCCCAATCACAAAAAGAATGATGATTATTAGGGGAATTTGTGGTTCTCTCATTATATGGATAGACTTTGATTCTTAAAAAAATAGAGGGATAAAGAAGCATTTATTATGAAACAAAAGCATTAGTACCATGTATCTTAATGAGAAGAACATGTTTATGGTGCCTAATCACAAATGAACAATGATTATTATGAGAATCTAAGTTTGTATGAGTTGATGGATGAACTTTGATTATAACAAAAAATGGCAAGAGAAATGCTTTTAATGTGAAACAAAAGCATCAATATCATGAATCCCAATGACTGGAACATGTTTATGGTGCCCAATCAAAAAAAGAAAAGAGATTATTATAAGAATCCATGTTTGGCTCATTTAATGGATGAACTTTGTTCTTAGGAAAATGAAAGGAGGAAAAGATTTTAATGCAAAGCAAAAGCATTAATATCGTGTACCACAATAAGGAGAATGTATTTATGGTATGCAATCACAAAACGAATGGAGATTATTATGAGAATTAATGTTTGTCTAATTTAATGGATGAACTTCGATTCTTAGGAAAATGGCAAGAAAAAAGGCATTTAATGCGAAACCAAAGCATCAACATTGTGTATCCTAATGACGAGAACGTGTTTATGGTGCCCAATCACAGAAAGTACAAAGATTATTATGAGAATCCAAGTTTGTTTCATTTAAGGGACGAATTTAATTCTAAAGAAAATAGAGGGAGGGAAAAGATTTATTGCAAAACCAAAGCATCAGTATCATGTATCCCAATGTCTGTTTATAGTGCCCAATCTCAAAATGAATGGAGTTTACTTAGGGAATCCATGTTCTTCTCATTTGATGGACGTACTTTGAATCTAAGGAAAATGGTGGGAGGAAAAGCCTTGAATGTGAATCCAAACTATCAATATCATTTATCCCAATAATAAAAACTTGTTTATGGTGCCAATAAAAAAAAACAAAGATTATTGTGAGAATTCACGCTTGTCTCATTTGATGGGCGAACTTTGATTGTTAAGAAAATTGAGGGAAGAAAAGCTTTCAATGCAAAACTAGAGCATAAATATTATGTATCCCAATGATGAGAACATGTTTATGGTGCCCAATCACAAAAAGAACAAAGATTATTTTAGGAATCCATGTTTGCCTTATTTGATGGATGAACTTTGATTCTTAGGAAAATAGAGGGATAAAAAGCTTTAAATGCGAAGCCAAAGCATCAATATCATGTATCCTAATGAAGAGAGTATGTTTATGGTGCCCAATCACAACAAGACTGTCGATTATATGGGGAATCCATGTTTTTCTCAATCGATGGATAGTTTTGATTCTTAGGAAAATGGGGGAAGAAAAGCTTTTAATGTGAAACCAATGCATCAATATCATGTATCCCAATAACGAGAACTTGTTTATAGTGCCTAGTCACAAAAAGAACAGAGATTATTATGAGAATCCACATTTGTCTTATTTAAAGGACACAAATTGATTCTTAGGAAAATAGAGGGAGAAAAATGCTTTTAATGGAAATCCAAAGTATCAATATCATTTATCCTAGTTAGAAGAATGTGCCTATGCTACCCAATCCCAAAAAAAAATTAGAGATTATTTTAAGAATCGATGTTTGTCTTATTTGATGGATAAACTTTGATTCTTAGGAAATTGGTGGAAGAAAAAAGCTTTTAATGTGAAAACAAATTATTAATATATTGTATGCTAATGACAAGAACGTTTTTATGGTGACTAATCATAAAAAAATAAGGATTATTATGAGAATCCATGTTGGCCTTATTGGATGGATGAACTTTGATTCTTAGGAAAATAATAGGAAAAAAAGGTTTTAATGCGAAACCAAAACACCAATATTCTGTATCCTAATAACGAGAACGTGTATATGGTGTCCAATCACGAAAATATGAAGATTATTATAAGAATCAATGTTTGTCTTATTTGATGGATGAACTTTGATTCTAACAAAAAATGGTAGGAGAAATGCTTTTAATGTGAAACCAAAGCATCAAAATCATGCATCCCAATGACGAGAACTTGTTTATGGTGCCTAATCACAAAAATAATGGAGATTATTATGAGAATTCATGTTTATCTCTTTTGGTGGATGAACTTTGATTCCTAGGAAAATAGAGGGAGGAAAAGGTTTTAATGCAAAATCAAAACATCAATATTATGTACCCCAATGGCAAGAACGTGTTTATGGTGCCCAAGCACAAAAAGAGCAGAGATTATTCTGAGAATCCATGTTTGTCTTATTTAATGGGTGAACTTTGATTCTAAGGAAAATGGTGGGAACAAAAGCTTTTAATCTGAAATCAAATCATTAATATCATGAATCCAAATGAGGAGAACTTGTTTATGGTGCCTAATCACAAAAAGAATAGAGATTACTATGAAAATCCATGTTTGTCTTATTTGGTGGATGAACTTTGATTCTTATGAAAATGAAGGGAGGAAAAGGTTTCAATGTAAAAAAAAGCATCAATATTATGTACCCCAACAGGGAGAACATGTTCATGGTGCACAGGCATAAAAGAGCAGAGATTATTATGAGAATCCATGTTTATCTTATTCGATGGATGAAATTTGACTCTTGGGAAAATGGTGGGAGGAAAAGCTTTTAATGTGAAACCAAATCATCAATATCATGTATCCCAATGAAAAAAACATGTTTATGGTGCCCAATCATAATAAGAATGGAAAATATTATGAGAATCCATGTTTGTCTCAATTGATGCATGAACTTTGACTATAACAAAAATGGATGGAGGAAAAGATTTTAATGGGAAGCCAAACCATCAATATCATGTATCCTAATGAAAAAAATGTGTTTATGGTGCCCAATCGCAGAAAGAATGGTGATTATTTGAGGAATCCATGTTTGTCTTATTTGATGGATGAACTTTGATTCTAAGGAAAATGATAGGAGAAAAAGGTTTCAATGCAAAACCAAAGCATCAATATTGTGCACCCCAATGGTGAGAATATATTTATGGTGCCCAAGCACAAAAAGAGCAGAGATTGTTGTGAGAATCCATGTTTGTCTCATTTGATGGACAAAGTTTAATGGTTAGGAAAATGGTGGGAGGAAAGGCTTTTAATGTGAAGCCAAAACATGAATATTATGTATCCCAATGATAAGAACGTGTTTATGGTGCCCAATCACAAAAAGAATGGTGATTATTATGAGAATTCATGTTTTTCTCACATGATCAATGAACTTTGGTTCTTTAGCAAACGGAGGGTGGAAAGGATTTTAATGCGATGCAAAAGCATCAATATCATTTAGCCCAACAAAGAGAATGTGTTTTTGCTGCTCAATCACAAAAAGAATGGAGATTATTTGGGGAATCCATGTTTGTCTCATTTAATGGACAAACTTTAAGTTTTAGGAAAATGGCAGGAAAAAAAGCATTTACTGTGAAACCAAAGCATTAATATTGTGTACCATAAAGATGAGCATGTGTTTATAGTGCCTAAGCACAAAAAGAATAGAGATTATTTTGACTATTTGTGTCTATCACATTCAAAGGACAAACTCTGACTCTAAGGAAAAATGGTAGGAGAAATGCTTTTAATGTTACACCAAAGCATCAATATCATGTATCCCAATGATGAGAACGTGTTTATGAAGCCTAATCACAAAATGAATGGTGATTATTAGGGGACTTCATGTTTACCCCATTTAATGGATGACCGTTGATTCTTAAGAAAATAGGGGGAGAAAAAAACATTTATTGTGACACCAAAGCATCTGTATCACGTATCCCAATGAGAAGGATATGTTTATGGTGCCCAATCACAAAAAGAATAGAGTTTACTTAGGGAATCCATGTTTGTCTTATTTGGTGGATGAACATTGAATCTAAGGAAAATGATGTGAAGAAAAGCTTTCAATATGAAACTGAAACATCAATATCGTGTATCCCAATGACGAAAACGTGTTTATGATGCCCAATCACGAAAAAAATTGAGATTATTTTAAGAATTTATTTTGCCTCATTTGATGGATGAACTTTGATTCTTAGGAAAATAGAGGGATGAAATACTTTTAATGCAAAGCCAAAGCATCAATATTATGTATCCTAATTAGGAGAATGTGTTTACGGTGCCCAATCACAAAAAGAATGAAGATTATTTATGGAATCCATGTTTGTTTCAATTGATGGATGAACTTTGATTCTTAGGTAAATGGTGGGAAGAAAAGCTTTTAATGAAAAACTAAAGCATCAATATCACGTATCCCAATGTCAAGAATGTGTTTATGGTGCATAATCACTAAAAGAATGGTAATTTTTAGGGGAGTTCATGTTTGTCTTATTTGATGGATGCACTTTGATTCATAGGAAAATGGAGGGAGGAAAAAGCATTTATTGTGAAACCAAAGAATCAATATCATGTATCCCAATAAGGAGGATATGTTTATGGTCCCTAATCACAAGATAAATGGAGAATATTATAAGAATCCATGTTTGTCTCATTTGATGGATGAACTTTGATTCTTACAAAATTAAAGGGAGGAAAAGCTTTTATTGCGAAAGCCAAAGCATCAATATCATGTATCCCAATGAAAAGAATGTGTTTATGGTGCCTAATCATAAAAGAATGGTGATTACTTTGGGAATCTATGTTTTTCTCACTTGATGGATAAACTTTTATTCTAGGGAAAATGGCAGTAAGAAAAG
This sequence comes from Adansonia digitata, assembly GCA_029448705.1. NCBI lineage: Eukaryota > Viridiplantae > Streptophyta > Magnoliopsida > Malvales > Malvaceae > Adansonia > Adansonia digitata. The sequence goes on along the minus strand of JAQSVH010093442.1, from coordinate 20,468 downwards.
TCATTAATGTGAACCAAACATCAATATCATGTATCCAAATGACAAGAACTTGTTTATGTGCCTAATCACGAAGAGAACAGAGATTATTACGAGAATCCATGTTTGTCTTAGTTGATGGATGAACTCTAATTCCTAAGAAAATAGAGGAAAGATAGGGTTTCAATGTGAAACCAAAGCATCAATATTGTGTATCCAAATAAAGAAAACATGTTTATGGTGCTCATCACAAAAGGAATGGAAATTATTAGGGGAATCAATATTCTATACCCTAAAAAGGAGAATGTGTTTATGGTGCCCAAGCACAAAAAGAATTGAGATTATTATGAGAATCCATGTTTGTCTTATTTGATAGACAAACTTTGATTCTTAGGAAAAATGGCAGGAGAAATGCTTTTAATGTGAAATGAAAGCATCAATATCATGTATCCCAATGACAAGAATATGTTTATGGTTCCCAATCACAAAAGGAATGGCAATTGTTAGAGGAATTCATGTTTGCCTCATTTGATGGATGAACTTTGATTCATAGGAACATAAAGGGAGAAAAAAGCATTTATTGTGAAACCAAAGCATCAGTATCATATATGCGAATAAGGAGGATATGTTTATAGTTCCTAATCATAAAATTAATGGAGTTTACTTAGGCAATCCTTGTTTGTCTCATTTCATGGATGAACTTTGAATCCAAGGAAAATGGGAGAAAAAAATGGCTTTAATGTGAAACCATATTGTCAATATCGGGCATCCCAAAGACTATAACTTGTTTGTCATGCCCAATTAAAAAAACATAGAGATTAGTGTAAGAATCCAGGTTTGTCTCATATGATGGATGAACTTTGATTTTTAGGAAAATGAAGGAAAGAAAAGCTTTCAATACGAAATGAAAACATCAATATTGTTTATCCTAATGACAAGAATGTGTTTATGGTGCCCAATCATAAAAGAATAAAGATTATTTTGAGCATCCACGTTTGCCTTATTTCATGGATGAACTTTGATTCTTAGGAAAATGACAAGAAGAAAGGCTTTTAATGTGAAGCCAAAGCATTAATATCATGTATCCTAATGACAAAAACATGTTTATGGTACCCAATCACAAAAGAAATGGAGAATATTTTGAGAATTCATGTTTGTCTCATTTTGTTGACAAACTTTGATTCTTAGGAAAATGGTGGAAAGAAAAGCTTTTAATGCAAAAGCCAAAGCTTGAATATTATGTATCCCAATGAGAAGAATGTGTTTATGGTACCCAATCACAAAAGAATGGGATTACTTGGGGAGTATATGGTTGTCTCATTTGATAGATGAACTTTGATTCTAAGGAAAATACGGGAACAAAAGCTTTTAATGTGAAACCAAATCATCAATGTCGTGTATCCAAATGATGAGAACTTGTTTATGGTGCCCAATCACAAAAAGAATAAGGATTATTATAAGAATCCATGTTTGTCTTATTTGATGGATAAACTTTGATTCTTAGGAAAATAGAGGGAAGATAAGGCTTCAATGTGAAACTAAGGTATCAATATTGTGTATCCCGATGGAGAAAATGTGTTTATATTATTAAGGGAATCCATGTTTGTCTTATTTGATGGACAAACTTTGACTTTGAGGAAAACGGTGGGAAAAAAAGCATTTAATGTGTAACCAATGCATTAATATTATGTACCCTAAAAAGAAGAATGTGTTTATGGTGCCCAAGCATAAAAAGAACTGAGATTATTATAAGAATCTATGTTTGCCTTATTCGATGGACAAACTTTGATTCTTAGGAAAAATGGCAGGAGAAATGCTTTTAATGTGAAACCAAAGAATCAATATCATGTATCCCAAGAATGAGAACATGTTTATGGTGCCCAATCACAAAAAGAATGGTGATTATTAGTGTAATTCATGTTTGTCTCTTTTGATGGATGATCTTTAATTCTTAGCAAAATAGAGGGAGAGAAAAAAAATATTTTGCAAGATGAAAGCATGAGTAATATGTATCCCAATGAAGAGGATATGTTTATGGTCCCCAATCACAAAATGAATGGAGTTTACTTGGGGAATCCATATTTGTCTCATTTGGTAGACGAACTTTGAAATTAAGGAATATGGAGGCAGGAAAAACCTTTACTGTGAAACCATATCATCAATATCGTGCATCCCAAAGACAATAATGTGTTTGTTGTACCCCAACAAAAAAATAGAGATTATTATAAGAATCATTGTTTATTTCATTTGATAACTGAACTTTGATTCTTAAGAAAATAGATGGAAAAAACCTTTCCATACGAAGCCAAAACATTAATTTTGTGTATCACAATAATAAAAACAAGTTTATTATGGCCAATCACAAAAAAAACGGAGATTGTTTTGAGAATCCATGTTTGCCTCAGTTGATGGATAAGCTTTGATTCTTAGGAAAATGGAAGGATGAAAAGCTTTTAATGCAAAGCCAAAGCATAAATATCATGTATCGTAGTGAGGAGAATGTGTTTATGGTGCCTAATCATAAAATGAATGGAGATTGTTCAGGGAATCCATGTTTTTCTCAATTAATGGACAAACTTTGATTCTTTGGAAAATGGTATGAAGAAAAACTTTAATATCGAACCAAAGAATCAATATCATGTACCCCAATGACAAGGATGTGTTTATGGTGCCCAATAAAAAAAAGAGTAGAGAATGTTATAAGAATCCATGTTTGTCTCATTTGATGGATGATCTTTGATTTTTACGAAAATAGAGGGAGAAAAAGCTTCTAATATGAAGCCAAAGCATCAACATCTTGTATCCTAATAGGAGGAACATGTTTATGGCACCCAATCACAAAAGGAATGGTGATTACTTGGGGAATCCATGTTTGTCTTATTTGATGAGCAAACTTTGATTCTAAGGAAATGATGGGAGGAAAAGCTTTTAATGTGAAACCAAATCATTAATATCATGTATATAAAGGACTAGAACTTGTTTGCAATGCCTAATCACAAAAAGAATGAAGATTATTATGAGAATTTGTGTTTGTCTTATTTGATGGATGAACTTTGATTCTTAGGAAAAAGGAGGGAAGAAAAAGTTTAAATGCAAAACCAAAGCATCAATATTGTGTATCCCAACAGCGAGAATGCGTTTATGGTCTCTAATCACAAAACAAATAGAGATTATTAGGGGAATCCATGTTTGCCTCATTTGATAACAAACTTTGATTCTGAGGAAAGTGGTAGGAAAGAAAACATTTAATGTGAAACCAAAGCACCAATATTGTGCACCCTAAACCGGACAATGTATTTATGGTGCCCAAGCACAAAAATAACTAAGATTATTACGAGAATGAATGTTTGTCTTTGATGGATAGACTTTGAGTCTAAGGAAAATAGTAAGGGGGAAACCTTTTAATATGAAACCGAAGCATTAATATCTTGTATCCCAATTATAAGAACATGTTTATGGTGCCCAATCACAGAAAGAAAGGAGATTATTTTAAAAATCCATGTTTGTCTTATTTTATGGTAGAACTTTGATTCTTAGAAAGATGGAGGAATGGAAAGCTTTTAACGTGAAGCAAAAGCATCAATATCATGTATCCTAATAAAGACTATGTGTTTATGGTGCCCAAAAACAAAAAGAATGCAGATTATTTAGGGAATTTGGTTTGTCTTATTTGATGAACAAACTTTGATTCTAGGGAAAATGGCAGGAAAAAGCATTTAAAGTGAAACCAAAGCACCAATATTGTGTACCCTAAAAAGAAAATGTGTTTATGGTGCCTAAGTACAAAAAGAATAAAGATTATTACGAGAATCCATGTTTGTCTCTTTCGATGGATAAACTTTGATTCTTAGGAAAATAGTGGGAAAGAAAGCTTTTAATGTGAATATGAATCTTCAATATCATGTATCCCAATGACAAGAACATGTTTATGGTGCACAATCACAAAAAGAATAGAGAATATTATGAGAATCCATGTTTGTCTTATTTAATGGACGAACTTTGATTCTTACAAAAATAAAGGGAGGAAAAGCTTTTAATGGGAAGCCAAAGCATCAATATCATGTATCCCAATGAGAAGAATGTGTTTATGGTGCCTAATCACAAAAAGAATGGTGATTATTTACGGAATCCATGTTTGTCCCATTTGATTGATGAACGTTGAATCTACGTAAAACGGTAAAGGAAAAGCTTCTAATGTGAAGCCAAATCATGAATATCGTGTATCCTAATGATAAGAATGTGTTTATGGTGCCCAATCATAAAAAAATGTAGATTATTATGAGAATCCATGTTTATCTCATTTGATGGATGAACATTGATTCTTTGGGAAATCGAGGGTGGAAAAGATTTTAAGTGAGGCAAAAACATCAACATCATGTAACCCAATGAGGAGAAAATGTTTATAGTGCCTAATCACAAAAGAAATGGAGATTATTTGGGGAATCCATGTATGTCTCATTTGATGGATAAACTTTGATTGTTAGGAAAATGATAGGAGGAAAAGTATTTAATATGAAACCAAAGCATCAACATTGTGTACCCTAAAGAGGATAATCTATTTATGGTGCCCAAGCATAAAAAGAATTGATATTATTATCAGTATCCCTATTTGTCTCATTCGATGGATAGACTTTGATTTTTAGGAAAAAAGGCACGAGAAATGCTTTGCATGTGAAGCCAAAGCATCAATATCATGTATCTAATTGACGATGACTTGTTTATTAAGCCCAATCAGAAAATTAAAGAAGATTATTTTGAATATCCATGTTTGTCTCATTTGATGAAAGAACTTTAATTTTTAGGAAGATGGAGGGATGGAAAACTTTTAATGTGAAGCCAAATCATCAATATCATGTATCCTAAAGAAGAGAATCTGCTTTTGGTGTTAATCATGAAAAGAACGGTGATTATTTAGGGAATCGATGTTTGTCTTATTTGATAAACAAATTTTGATTCTAGGCAAAATGGCCGGAAAAAAAGCATTTAATGTGAAACCAAGGCATTAATATTGCGTACACTAAAGAGAAAATGTGTTAATGGTGCACAAGCACAAAAAGAATAGAAATTATTATAAGAATCCATGTTTTGTCTCATTTGATGAACAAACTTTGATTCTTAGGAAAATGGCATGAGAAATGCTTTTAATGTGAAGCCAAAGCTTCAATGTCGTGTATCCCAATGACAAAAATGTGTTTATTGTGCCCAATCACAAAAAAAAAGGAGATTATTTTGAGAATCCATGTTTGTCTCATTTGATGGAAGAACTTTGATTCTTAGGAAGATGGAGGGATGGAAAACTTTTAACATGAAGCCAAAACATCAATATCATGTATCCTAAAGAAGAGAATGTGTTTTTGGGGTCTAATCACACTAAGAATGTAGATTATTAAGGGCATCCATGTTTGTCTTATTTGATGAATAAACTTTGATTCTAGGGAAAATGGCTGGAAAAAAAATCATTTAATGTGAAACCAAGGCATCAACATTGTGTACCCTAAAAAAGAGACTGTGTTTTGCTACCCAAGCATAAAAAAGTAGAGATTATTTTAAGAATCCATGCTTGTCTCATTTGATGGATGAACTTTGATTCTTAGGAAAATGGCATGAGAAATGCTTTTAATGTGAAGCCAAGGCATTAATATCATGTATCCTAGTGATGAGAATGTGTTTATTGTGCCCAATCATAAAAAGAAAGGAGATTATTTTTAGAATCCATGTTTGTCTCATTTGAGGGATGAACTCTAATTCTTAAGATGATGGAGGGGTGGAAAACTTTTAACGTAAAGCCAAAGCATCAATATCATGTATCCTAAAGAGGAGAATGTGTTTTTGATGTCCAATCACAAAAAAAATGGTTATTATTTAGGGAATCCATATTTGTCTTATTTGATGAACAAATTTTGATTCTACGAAAAATGGCAGAAAAAAACATTTAATGTGAAACAAGGCATTAATATTATGTACCTTAAGGAAGAGAATATGTTTATGGTGCATAAGCACAAAAAGAATAGAGATTATTATGAGAATCTATGCTTATCTTATTTGATGGATGAACTTTGATTCTTAGGAAAATGGTAAGAGGAAAAGCTTTAAATTTGAAACAGAATCATTAATATCGTGTATTCGATTAACAAGAATGTGTTTATGGTGCCCAATCACAAAAAGAATAGAGAATTTACGAGAATCCATGTTTGTCCCATTTGACGAACGAACTTTGATTCTTATGAAATGGAGGAAGAAAAAGCTTTTAATGGCAAGCCAAAGCATCAATATCGTGTATCCTAATGAGTAGAATATGTTTATGGCATCTAATCAACAAAAGAATGGTGAGTATTTAGGGAATCCATGTTTCTCTTATTTGATGGAAAAACTTTAATTCTAGGGAAAATGGTAAAAAAACATATAGTGTAAAACCAAGACATCAATATTGTGTACCCTAAAGAGGAGAACTTGTTTACAGTGCCCACGGCCAAAAAGAACAAAGATTATTATAAGAATCCATGTTTGTCTCATTTGATGGACAAACTTTGATTCTTGGGAAAATGGCATAAGAAATGCTTCTAATGTGAAGCCAAAACATCAGTATTGTGTGTCCTAATGATGATAACATGTTTAAAGTACCCAATCACAAAAAGAAAGGAGATTATTTTGAGAATCCATGTTTGTCTCATTTGAGGGAAAACTTTAATTCTTAGGAAGATGGAGGGATGGAAAATTTTTTACACAAAGCCAAAGCACCAATATCATGTATCCTAGAAAAGAGAATGTGTTTTGGTGTCTAATTGCAAAAAGAATGGTGATTAGTTAGGGAATTCATGTTTGTGTTATTCGATAAACAAACTTTGATTCTAGGGAAAATGGTAGGAAAAAAAGCAATGTGAAACAAGGCATGAATATTCTATACCCTAAAGAGGAGAATGTGTTTATGGCTCCCAAGCACAAAAAGAATAGAGATTATTATGAGAATCCATGTTTGCCTTATTTGATGGATGAACTTTGATTCTTGGGAAAATGGCAGAATGAAAAGCTTTTAATATGAAATATAATAATCAATATCATGTATTTCATTGTCAAGAATGTGTTTATGGTGCCAATCATAAATAGAATGAAAAATATTATGAGAATCCATTTTTCTCCCATTTGTTGGATGAACTTTGATTCTTATGATAATCGAGGGAGGAAAAGCTTTTAATGGGAAGCCAAAGCATCAATATCGTGTAGACTAATGAGAAGAATGTGTTTATGACACCCAATCAGAAAAAGAATGGTTATTATTTAGGGAATCCATGTTTATCTCATTTGATGGACGAACTTTAAATCTAAGGAAAATGGCAGGAGGAAATGTATTTAATGTGAAACCAAAGCATCAACATTGTGTACCCTAAAGAGGAGAATGTGTTAATTGTGCCCAAGTGCAAAAAGAACTAAGATTATTATGAGTATCCATCTCTGTCTTATTCGTTAGATGAACTTTAATTCTTAGGAAAATAAAGGGAATAAGAGGTCTAAATGTGAAATAAAGGCATCAATATTTTGTATGCCAATGGCAAGAACATGTTTATGGTGCCTAATCACAAAAAGAATGGAGATTATTGGGGGAATCCATGTTTGTCTCATTTGATGGACAAACATTAATGTAAAGCAAAATGGCAGGAAAAAAAACATTTACTGGAAACCAAAGCATCAATATTGTGTACCCTAAAGAGGAGAATGTGTTTATGGTGACCAAATACAAAAATAACTGAGACTATTATGAGAATCCATTATTGTCTTATTCGATGGAAAAACTTTGATTCTAAGGAAAACGGCAAGAGGAAAACCTTTTAATGTGAAACCGAAGCATCAATATCGTGTATCCTAATGATGCAATGTGTTTACAGTTCCTAATCACAAAAAGAAAGGAGATTATTTTGAGAATCCATATTTGTCTCATTTGATGGAAGAACTTTGATTCTTACAAAGATAGAGGGATGGAAAACTTTTAACGTAAAGCCAAAGCACCAATATCATGTATCCTAAAGAAGAAAATGTGTTTTTGGTGTCTAATCACACAAAAATGCAGATTATTTAGGGAATTCATGTTTGTCTTATTTGATGAACAACCTTTGATTCTAGGGAAAGTGGCGAGAAAAAAAGCATTTAATGTGAAACTAAGGCATCAATATTGTATACCCTAAAAAGGTGAATGCGTTTATGGTGCCTAAGCCCCAAAAAAATGGAGATTATTATAAGAATCCATGTTTGTCTTTTTTGATGGATGAACTTTGATTCTTGAGGAAATGGCACGAGAAATGCTCTTAATCTGAAGCTAAAGTGTGAATATCGTGTATCCTAATGGGAGGAATATGTTTATGGTGCCTAATCAGAAAAAGAATGGTGATTATTTAGGGTATCCATGTTTGTCTTATTTGATGGATTATCTTTAAATCTAAGGAAAATGGCAAGAGGAAAAGTATTGAATATGAAACCAAAGCATCAACATTGTATACCCCAAAAAAGAGAATGTGCTTATTATGCCTAAGTACAAAAAGAACTAAGTTATTATAAGTTTTTTGTTTATCTCATTTGATGGATGAACCTTGTTTCTTGGGAAAATAAAGGGAAAAAAAGTTTCAATGAGAACCCAGGGCATCAATATTTTGTATCCCAACGGCGAGAACATATTTATGGTGCCTATCACAAAAATAATAGAGATTATTGGGGGAATCCATGTTTGTCTCATTTGATGGACAAACATTGATTCAAAGGAAAATGGTAAGAAGAAAGCATTTAATGTAAACCAAAGCATCAATATTGTATACCCTAAAGAAGAGAATGTGTTTATGGTGCCCAAACACAAAAACGACTGAGATTATTATAAGAATCCATTATTGTCTCATTCAATGGATGAACTTTGATTCTAAGAAAAATGGTGGGAAAAAAAGCTTTCAATGTGAAACTGAAGCATCAATATTATGTACCCTAATGACGAGAACGTGTTTACAGTGCCCAATCACAAAAAGAAAGGAGATTACTTTAAGAATCCATATTTGTCTTATTTGATGGATGAACCTTGATTCTTAGGAAGATAAAGGGATGGAAAGCTGCTAACACCAAGCCAAAGCATCAATATCATGTATCCAAGTGAGGAGAATGTGTTTATGGTGCCCAATCAGGAAAAAAAAAAGAGATTATTATGAGAATTTATGTTTGTCCCATTTTATGGATGAACTTTGATTCATTGGAAAATTTAAGGTGGAAAAGATTTTAAAGGAAGACAAAAGCATCAATATCATGTAACCTAATGAGAAGAATGTGTTTTTGGCACCCAATCACAAAAAAAAAAATGGTGATTATTTAGGGAATCTATGTTTGCCTTGTTTAATGGATGAGCTTTGATTCTAAGTAAAATAACATGAGGAAAAGCTTTTAATGTGAAGCTAAATCATGAATATCATGCATCTTGATGACAAGAACGTATTTATGATGCCTAATCACAAAAAGAATAGAGATTATAATGGGAGTCTACATTTGCCTAATTTGATGGATGAACTTTGATTCATTAGAAAATGAAGGGTGAAAAAGATTTCAATGCAAAGCAAAAGCGTCAATATCATGTAACCCAATGGGGAGAATGTGTTTATGGTGCCTAATCAGAAAAAGAATGGACATTATTATGAGAATCTATGTTTGTCTCATTTGATGGATGAACTTTAATTCTTAGGAAAATGGTGAGAAGAAAGACATTTAATGCGAAACCAATGCATTAATATTGTGTATCCCACTGACAAGAATGTGTTTATGGTGCCTAATCATAAAAAGAATCGAGATTATTATGAGAATCCACATTTGTCTCATTTGATGGATAAACTTTGATTCCTAGGAAAATGGAAGGAGGAAAAGATTTTAATGTCAAGCCAAAGCATTAACATCATGCATCCAAATAAGGAGAATGTATTTATGGTACCCAATCACAAAAATAATGGAGATTATTATGAGAATCAATGTTTGTCTAATTTGATGGATGAACTTTGATTCTTAGGATAATAGTGAGAAGAAAAACATTTAATGCAAAACCAAAGCATCAATATTATGTATCCCAATGACAAGAACTTGGTTCTGGTGCCCAATCATAAAAAAAGTGGACATTCTTATGAGAATACCATCTTTGTCTCATTTGATGAACAAACTTTAATTCTTAGGAAAATAGAGGGATGAAAAGCTTTTAATGCGAAGCCACAGCATTAATATCATGTATCCTAATGATGCGCATGTGCTTATGATGCCCAGCCATAAGAACTATTGGGATTATTATAAGAATCCAAGTTTGTCTAGTTTGATGGATGAACTTTGATGCTTAGGAAAATGGCAGGAAGAAAAGCATTTAATGTGAAACTAAAGCATCAATATTGTATATCCCAATGACGAGGACGTGTTTATGGTGCCTAATCATAAAAAGAGAAGAGATTATTTTGAGAATCCATGTTTGTCTCATTTGATGGACAAACTTTGTTACTTAAGAAGATGAAGGGATAGAAAGCTTATAACGTGAAGCCAATGCATCAACATAATGTATCCCAATGAAGAGAATGTGTTTATGGTGCCCAATCACAAAAAGGATGGTGATTATTTGGGGAATCCATGTTTATCTTATTTAATGGACAAACTTTGATTCTAGGGAAAATGGCAGGAAAAATGCATTTAATGTGAAACCAAAGCATCAATATTATGTATCCTAAAGGGGAGAATGTATTTATGGTGCCCAAGCACAAAAAGAATAAAAATTATTATGAGAATCCAAGTTTGTCTCATTTGATGGATGAACTTTGATTCATAGGAAAATGGCGAAAGGGAAAGCTTTTAATTTGAAACTGAATCATCAATATCATGTATCCTAATGACAAGAACATGCTTATGGTGCCAAATCACAAAAAGAATGGTGAATATTATGAGAATCCATGTTTGTCTCATTTAATGGACGAAATTTGATTCTTACAAAAATAGAAGATGAAAAAGCTTTTAATGGGAAGCCAAAGCATCATATCATCCCAATTAGAAGAATGTGTTTATGGTGCCTAATCACAAAAAGAATGGTGGTTATTTGGGGAATCTATGTTTGTCTCATTTGATGGATAAACTTTGATTATAAGGAAAACAGTGGGAGGAAAAGCTTTTAATGTGATGCCAAATCATGAATATCATGCATCCAAATGAGAAGAACTTGTTTTGGTGCCCAATCACAAAAAGAATGGAGATTATTCTGAGAATCTACGTTTGTCTCATTTGATGGATGAACTTTGATTCTTTAGCAAATGGAGGGTGGAAAAGTTTTTAATACGAATCAAAAACATCAATATCATGTAACCCAATGAGGGAACTATGATTTGGTGCCCAATGACAAAAAGAATGGAGATTATTTTGGGGAATCCATGTTTATCTCATTTTGATGGATAAACTTTGATTCTTAGGAAAATGGCAGGGAGAAAAGCATTTAATGTGAAACCAAAGCATTAATATTGTGTACCATAGAGAGAAGAACGTGTTAATGGTGCCTAAGCGCAAAAAGAACTGAGATTATTGTGAGTATCCAAGTTTGTCTAATTCGACAGACAAACTTTGATTCTTAGGAAAAATGGCAGGAGAAATTCTTTTAATGTGAAGCCAAAGCATCAGTATCATGTATCTTAATTACGAGAACGTGCTTATGGTGCCCAATCATAAAAAAAATAGTGACTATTAAGGGAATTCTTGTTTGCCTCATTTTATGGATGAACTTTGATTCTTAGAAAAATAGAGGGAGGAAAAAGCATGTATTGCAAAATCAGGGCATCAATTTCATGTATCCCAATGAGAAGCATATGTTTATGGTGCCTAATCACAAAATGAATGGAGTTTATTCAGGAATCCATGTTTGTCTCATTTGATGGACGAACTTTGAATCTAAGGAAAATGGTGAGAGGAAAAGTCTTTAATGTGAAAAATATTGTCAATATCGTGTATCCTAAAGACAATAACATGTTTATGGTGCCCAATAAAAAAAACAAACATGATTATGAGAATCCATGTTTGTCTTATTTGATGGATGAACTTTTATTCTTAGGAAAATAGAGGAAAGAAAAGCTTTCAATACGAAACCAAAATATCAATATTGTGTATCCCAATGATAAGAACGTGATTATAGTGCCTTATCATAAAAAGAGTGGAGATTATTTTAAAAATCCATGTTTGCCTCATTTCATGGATGAACTTTGATTCTTATGAAAATGAAGGGATGAAAAGCTTTTAATGTAAAGGCAAAGCATTAATATCATGTATCCTAATGAGGAGAATGTGTTTATGGTGCCCAATCAGAAAAAAGAATAGAGATTATTTGGGGAATCCATGCTTGTCTTAACTAATGGACAAACTTTGATTCTTAGGAAATATCGAGAAAAAATGCTTTAATGTGAAACCAAAGCATCAACTTCATGTATCCTAATGACGAGAACGTATTTACGGTGCCCGATCACAAAAAGAATGGAGAATATTATAAGAATCCATGTTTGTCTTATTTGATTAGAAAACTTTGATTCTTACAAAAATGGAGGGAGGAAAAGCTTTTAATGCGAAGCCAAAGCATCAATATCATGTACCCAAATAAGAAAAATGTGTTTATGGTGCCTAATCATAAAAAGAATGGTGATTACTTAGGGAATCCATGTTTGTCTTATTTGATGGATGAACGTTGGATCTAACGAAAATGGCACAAGGAAAAGCCTTTATGTGAAACCATATTGTCAATATCGTGCATCCCAAAGACAGTAACGTGTTTGTGGAGCCCAATAAAAAAAATGAACATCATTATGAGAATCCATGCTTGTCTCATTTGATGGATGAACTTTGATTCGTATGAAAATGGTGAGAAGCAAAGCATTTAATGTGAAACCAAACCATCAATATTGTGCACCATAAAGAGAAGAATGTGTTTGTGGTGCTAAGCACAAAAATAACTGAGATTATTATGGGTATCCATGTTTGCCTCATTCAATAGACAAACTTTGATTCTTAGGAAAAATGGCAGGAGAAATGCTTTTACTATGAAACCAAAGCATCAATATTATGCATCCCAATAACGAGAACAAGTTTATGGTGCCTAGTCACAAAAAAATAGTGATTATCAGGGGAATTCTTGTTTGTCTCATTTAATGGATGAACTTTGATTCTTAGGAAAATGGAGGAAGAAAAAATCATTTATTTTGAAACCAAAACGTCAATATCATGTATCCTAATGTGGAGGGCTTATGGTGCCCAATCACAAAATAAAAGGAGTTTATTTAGGGAATTTATGTTTATCTCATTTGATGGACGAACTTTAAATCTAAGGAAAATGACGAGAGGATAATAACGTGTTTATGGTGCCCAATCGAAAAAAATAGATTATTATAAGAATTTATGCTTGTCTTATTTGATGGATAAACTTAGATTCTTAGGGAATTTGACAGAAGAAAAGCTTTCAATATGAAACCAAAACATCATATTGTCTATCCTAATGACGAGAACGTATTTATGGTGCCCAATCATAAAAAGATTAGATATTATTTTGAGAATTAATGTTTATCTTATTTGATCGATAAACTTTGATTTTTAGGAAAATTGAGGGATGAAAAACTTTTAATGCGAAGCCAAAGTGTCAATATCTTGTATCCTATCAAGGAAGGTATCCTATCAAGGATAAAGTGTTTATGGTGCCTAATCATAAAAAGAATGGAGATTATTTGGGGAATCTATATTTATTTTAATTGATGGATAAACTTTAATTCTCAGAAAAATGGAGGGAGGAAAAGCTTTTACTGTGAAGCTAAAGCATAAATATCTTGTATCCCAAAGAGTTAATATTGTTTATTATGCCCAATCACAAAAAGAATGGAGATTATTTGGTGAATCTATGTTTGTCTCATTTAATGGATGAACTTTGATTCTTAGGAAAACGGTAGGAAGAAAAGCTTTTAATGTGAAATTAGATCATTAATATCATGTATCCAAAGGACGAGAACTTGTTTGTGGTGACTAATCACAAAAAGAACAAAGATTACTATGAGCATCCATGTTTATCTCTTTTGATGCACGAACTTTGATTCATAAAAAAAAGAGGGCAGAAAAGGTTTTAATGCAAAAACAAAGGATCAATATTATGTATCCCAATGCCGAGAACATGTTTATGGTGCCTAATCACAAAAAGAATAGAGATTATTGGCGGAATCCATATTTGTCTCTTTTGATGGACAAACTTTGATTCTAAGGAAAATGGTGGAAAAAAAGTATTTAATGTGAAACCAAATCATCAACATTTTGTACCCTAAAAAGGAAAATGTATTTATGGTGCCTAAGCGCAAAAAGAACTTAGATTATTATGAGAATCGATGTTTGTCCCATTCAATGGATAAACTTTGATTCTAAGGGAAATGGCAGGAGGAAAACCTTTTAATGTGAAACAAAGATCAGTATTGTGCATCCCAATGATAATAACGTGTACATGGCACCTAATCACAAAAAGAAAAGAGAATCTTTTGAGAATCCATGTTTGTCTCAATTGGTGGATCAACTTTGATTCTTAGGAAGATAGAGGGATGGAAAGCTTTTAACACAAAGCCAAAGCATCAATATCATGCATCCCAATGAAGAGAATGTGTTTATGGTGCCTAGTCATAAAAAAGATGGTGATTATTTGGGGAATCCATGTTTATCTCATTTGATGGACAAACATTGATTCCTAGGTAAATGGTGGGAAAAAGGCATTTAATGTGAAACCAAAGCGTTAATATTGTGTTTATGGTGCCCAAGCACAAAAAAAATAGAGATTATTATAAGAATCCATGTTTGTCTCATTTGATTGACGAACTTTGCTTCTTAGGAAAATGGTAGGAGGAAAAGCTTTTTATGTGAAACCAAATATTAATATCGTGCATCCCAATGACAAGAATGTGTTTATGATGCCCAATCACAAAAAGAATAGAGAATATTATGGGAATCCATGTTTGTCTCATTTGACAGACGAACTTTGATTCTTACAAAAATGGAAAGAGGAAAAGCTTTTAATGGGAAGCCAAAGCATAATATCATGTATCCCAACAAGAAGAATGTGTTAGTACCAAATCACAAAAAGAATGGTGATTATTTGGGGAATCCAAGTTTGTCTCATTTGATGGATGAATTTTGATTCTCAGGAAAACGATGGTAGGAGAAGCTTTTAATGTGAAGCCAAACCTTGAATATAGTGCTACTTAATGACAAGAATGTGTTTTTGGTGCCCAATCACAAAAAGAATAGAGATTATTATGAGAATCTATGATTATCTCATTTGATAGATGAACTTTGATTCTTCAAAAAATGGAGGGTGGAAAAGATTTTAATACAAAGCAAAAGCATCAGTATTATGTAACCCAATAAGGATAATGTGTTTATGGTGCCCAATCACAAAAAGAATGGAGATTATTTAGGGAATCCATTTTGTCCCATTTGGTGAACGAACTTTGATTCTTAGGAAAATGGCAGAAAGAAAAGCATTTAGTGTGAAACCAAAACATCAATATTGTGTTCCATAAAGAGGAGAATATGTTTATGGTGCCTAAGCATAAAAAAACTAAGATTATTATGAGTATCCATGTTTGTCTTATTCAATGGAAAAACTTTGATTATTAGGAAAAAAGGAAAGAGAAATGTTTTTCATGCGAAGCCAAAGCATTAATATCATGTATCGCAATGACAAGAACGTGTTTATGGTGCCTAATCACAAAAAGAATAGTGATTATTAGGGGAATTCATGTTTGTCTCTTTTAATGGATGAACTTTGATTCTTAGAAAAATAGAGGAAGAAAAAAGCATTTATTATGAAACCAAAGCATTAGTATCATGTATCCCAATGAAGAGGATATGTTTAAGGTGCCCAATCACAAAATGAATGGAGTTTACTTAGGGAATCCATATTTGTCTCATTTGATGAATGGACTTTGAATGGAGTTTACTTAGGGAATCCATGTTTGTCTCATTTGGTGTGAGGAAAAGCATATAATGTGAAACCATATCATCAATATCATGCATGTAATGTGTATGTGGTGCCCAATTGAAAAAAATAGAGATTATTAGGAGAATCTACGTTTGTCTTATTTGATGGATGAACTTTGATTCTTAGGAAAATAGAGGGAAAAACAACTTTCAATTATGAAACCTAAACATCAATATTGTGTATCCTAATGATAAGAACATGTTTAAGTGCCTTATAACAAAAAAAATAGAGATTATTTTCAAAATCCAAGTTTGCCTCATTTGATAGGTGAACTTTGTTAGGAAAATGAAGGGATGAAAAACTTTTAATGCGAAGCCAAAGCATTAATATCATGTATCCTATTAAGGAGAATGTGTTCATGTTGCCCAATCACAAAAAAATGGAGATTATTCGAGGAATCCATGTTTGTCTTAACTGATGGACAAACTTCGATTCTTAGGAAAATGGCAAGAAGAAAAGCTTTTAATGCGAAACCGAAGCATCAATATCCTATATCCCATGACAAGAACATGTTTATGGTGCCCAATCACATAAAGAATGGAGAATATTATGAGAGTCCATGTTTGTTCCATTTGATAGACAAACTTTGATTCATAAGAAAGTTGAGGGAGGAAAAACATTTTAATGCAAAGCCAAAGCATCAATATTGTGCATCTTAGTGAGAAGAATGTGTTTATGGTGCCTAATCACAAAACGAATGGTGATTACTTAGACAATCCGTTTTTGTCTCATTTGATGGATGAACTTTGCATATAAGAAAAATAGCAGAAGGAAAAGCCTTTAATGTGAAACCATATTGTTAATATCGTGCATCTTAAAGACTTTAATGAGAGGCAAAAGCATCAATATCATGTAACCCAACAAGGAGAATGTGTTTATGGTGCCAAATCACAAAAAGAATGGAGACTATTTGGGGAATCCAAGTTTGTCTCATTTGATGGAGAAACTTTGATTCTTAGGAAAATAGCAAAAAGAAAAGTTTTTTAATGCAAAACCAAAGCATCAATATTGTGTATCCCAATGATTGGAACTTGTGTATGGTACTTAGTCACAAAAAGAATAAAGATTATTAGGGGAATCCAAGTTGCCTCATTTAACAGATAAACTTTGATTATGAGGATAATGGCGGGAAAAAAAGCATTTAAAGTGAAACCAAAGCATCAATATTGTGTGCCCTTAATAGTAGAATGTGCTTATGGTGCCCAAGAACAAAAAAAACTTAGATTATTATGGGAATCCATGTTTATCTTGTTCGATGGATAAACTTTGATTCTATGAAAAATGGCAAGAGGAAAACCTTTTAATATGAAACCGAAGCATCAATATCATATATCCCAATGACGATAATGTGTTTACGGTGCCCAATCACAAAAATAATGGAGATTATTTTAAGAATCCATTTTTTCTTATCTGATGAATAAACTTTGATTCTTTGGAAGATGGAAGGATAGAAAGCCTTTAATGCAAAGCCAAAGCATCAATATCATGTATCCCAATGAAGAGAATGTATTTATGGTGCTCAATCACAAAAAGAATGGTGATTATTTAGGAAAACAAGTTTGCCTTATTTGATGGACAAACTTTGATTCTAGGGAAAATGGCTGGAAAATGCCTTTAATGTGAACCAAAGCATCAATATTGAGTACCCCTAGGAGGAGACTGTGTATATGGTACCTAAACATAAAAAATAGATTTTATTATAAGAATCCATGTTTGTCTCATTAGATGGATGAACTTTGATTCTATAAAAAATCGCAGGAGTAAAGTTTTAATGTGAAACCAAATCATCAATATTATGTATCCTAATGACAAGAACGTGTTTATGGTGATGGAGAATATTATGAGAATCAATATTTATCTCTTTTGATGGATGAACTTTGATTTTTACAAAAATGGAGGGAGGAAAAGCTTTTAATGGGAAGCCAAAATATCAATATCATGTATCCCAATGAGAAGAATATGTTTATGGTGTCCCAATCACAAAATGAATGATGATTATTTAGGGAATCCATATTTGTCTCATTTGATTGATGAACTTTGATTCTAAGAAAAGTGGGGGGAGGAAATGCTTTTAATGCGAAGCTAAATCCTGAATATCATGCATCCTAATGATAAGAATATGTTTATGGTGCCCAATCACAAAAAAATGGAGATTATTGTAGGAATCCATGTTTGTCTCATTTGATGGATGAGCCTAGATTCTTAGGAAAATGGAGGGAGGAAAAGATTTTCATGTGAAGCCAAAGCTTTAATATCATGTATCCAAACAAGAAGAATGTGTTTGTTGTGCCCAATCACAAAAAGAATGGAGATTATTATGAGAATCCATATTTGTCTAATTTGATTGATGAACATTGATTCTTACGAAAATGGCAGGAAGAAAAACATTTAATCTAAAACTAAAGCATTAATATTGTGTATGCCAATGACAAGAACTTGTTTGGGGCGCCTTATCATAAAAGGAACAGAGATTATTATGAGAATCCCATGTTTGTCTCACTTGATGGACGAACTTTAATTCCTAAGAAAATAGAGGGAGGAAAAGATTTTAAAGCAAAGCCAAAGCATTAATATCATGTATCCTAATGAGAAAAATGTGTTGACGGTGCCCAGTCACTAAAAGTGTAGGGATTGTTATGAGAATCCACGTTTGTCTAATTTGATTAATGAACTTTGATTCTTAGGAAAATGGTGTGAAAAAAAGCATTTCATGCAAAACTAAAGCATCAATATTGTGTATCCTAATGACAAGAAATTGTTTATGGCGCTTAATCACAAAAAGAACTAAGATTATTATAAGAATACCATGTTTGTCTCCTTTGATGGATGAACTTTAATTCTTAGGAAAATGGAGGGAGGAAAAGATTTTAATGTGAAGCCAAGGCATTAATATCATATATCCCAATGAGGAGAATGTGTTTAAAGTGCCCAGTCACAAAAAGTATGGGGATTATATGTTTATCTAGTTTGATGGATGAACTTTGATTTTTAGGAAAATACAGGAAGAAAAGCGTTTAATGTGAAACTAAAGCATCAATATTGTATATCCTAATGAGGGGAACGTGTTTATGGTGCCCAATCACAAAAAGAACATAGATTATTATGAGAATCCATGTTTATGTCATTTGTTGGATGAACTTGATGCTTAGGAAAATGAAGGGAGAAAAAGATTTTAATCCAAAGCCAAAGCGTTAATATCATGTATCCTAATAAGGAGAATGGGTTTATGGTGCCCAATCACCAAAAGAATGGAGATTATTATGAGAATCCATATTTTTTTAATTTGATGGATGAACTTTGATTCTTAGGAAAATAGCGAGAAGAAAAGTAGTTAATGCAAAATTAAAGCATCAATATTATGTATCCCAATGAGGAATACGTGTCACAAAAAAAGCAGAGATCATTATGAAAATCTATGTTTGTCAAATAAACTTCGATTCTTAGGAAAAATGGTTGATGAAAAGCTTTAATACAAAATCAAAGCATGAATATCATTTATCCCAATAACGAGAATGTTTTTATGATGGCTAATCACAAAAAGAACAGAGATTATTTCGGGAACCATGTTTGTCTCATTTAATGGATGAGTTTTGATTCTGAGGAAAATGGTAAGAGGAAAGGCTTTTAATGTGAATCAAAATTATCAATATCATGTACCCAAATGAGTAGAATGCATTTATGGTGCCTAATTACAAAAAAACCAAAATTATTTTGAAAATCCGTAATTCCCTCATTTGATAGACGAACTTTGATTCTTAGGAAAATGAGGGGAAGAAAATCTTTTAGTGCAAAGCCAAAGCATCAATATCATGCATCCTAATGACAAAAACATGTCTATGGTGCCCAATCACTAAAAAAATAGAGATTATTATGAGAATCCATGTTTGTCTCAATTGACAAATAAATTTTGATTCTTAGGAAAACAGAGGGAAGAAAAGCTTTTGATGCGAAGCCAAGGCAATAATATCATATATCCTAATGAGAAGAATGTGTTTATCATGCCTAATCACAATAAAAAGTGAGATTAGTCGAGGAATAGATGTTTGTCTCTTTTGATGGATGAACATTGATTCTAAGAAAAACGGCAGCAAAAAAGCTATTAATGTGAAATCAATGCATGAATATCATGTATCCCAAAAACAAGAACTTGTTTATGGTGCCTAATCACAAAAAGAATGGAGATTATTGTGAGAGGAACCATAATCAAGGCTATATTTCTTCACCAAATGTTCCCAACAGCTAGAATCATAATCAAGGCTATAAATAAGCTACTCCAACATCTTCAACAGTAAGAAGAACCAAGAGATTGTGCTTAAAGTCAAATCCTTCATCTTTTATTAACTAGTTCATTTTTGTATAGGATTAATTCTTCCTATTTTTGTGTTCTTCATTTTGTATCCTTATAGATACATTTTCCTTGAGCTAAAATTCTTGTAAACACCTAACCTTTAGAGGTTTTACTTGTTTACAC
>JAQSVH010093224.1:0-31612 GCA_029448705.1 Adansonia digitata | reverse complement strand
GCAAAGTTCATACCTTTATATGCTCATGCATTCATAATTTTTATAATATATTAAAACAATTCCATTTATTGTATTTCCAAGCATCACGACATGGATGGTAATATTAGGGAAAAAATCAGTGTGTTAGAATCCATTCAAGATGGATTTGGTCATGAAGTCTGGGGAATAAAAAAACAGATCAAAAAATTGATAAAAATGATCGAGGGTCTAAAAAAGGAGCTTTGCCTAGGAGCACCCTCATCCTTGATCAATTCAGAATGTTAGAATTTAGGAGATCAATTGGAAGCTCGAGTAAATGCTTTAGAAGGGGTAGTCAAAAGAATTGGATAGGAGATTCAAGAGATAAAAGAGCAATTATTTGGATTAACAAATATTGTCAAAGATCTTCTGAGTGATCCCCAAGGATTACAATTGCCTTTAACTCAATCTTTGGTACTCAAAAACTCAAAGACTGGACCTAGTGAACCATAAGATCAAAATCCCAATCTTTAGTCCATGCAGATGATCGAAATAAATCCACCTAATTCTGAACCTCTAAGGAATAGTTTGCCTTTTAACCTTACAAGTCTCTGCAGTTGAAGGCTGCCACCTTTTGATGACCATACCAAGAAAAGATTAAGAAAAAAATCATAAATTTGATTCAATCCCACTAAACTATAAGGAACTATACTCTATATTGCTTTAACATCAACTTGTTATTGCCAAATACATTCTTCCATATTAACCTTTTTATCCTGAATGGTATAACATTACTGAACATTGTGAATGCCATGCAAGAATACGAGGACATTCAATGGAAACAATTTACCTTCAAAAAGAAAGTTCAAAAGCTACTTGATGTCAGCATGATTCGGTTTAAACCAAGGATAAATATTGATGCTAAACTTCCGCCTCGTTATTTGAGGCATTAAAACATTTGGGGCAATAAAATGATTATGGAGACAACCTTTTGGCTGTAGGACTTATAACTATGGGCTTTGTAAATATAGGGTTTGGTATATATAAGGCATGCAAATAAAGTGATCATGAAGCATTTTGTAAATATAGGGTTCAAAAAGAATGACTAATGCTTGTAAAGACTTCCTAAAAGCACCAACATAGTTAAAAAAATGAACTGTTTACAAGAGTAGTCCTTTTATTTCTTGTTTTTTGAATCTTGTAAATGTACACCAACTATGAACAAATAATCAGTGGCTTTGTTTGATCAAATGACAGCGTAGAATCATGACTCAAATCATGCAGATACTTGGCTCTGCAATAATCTTCATAACTGATATTTAGCTCATTGCTTGACATTCAATTTGTCTCATCATATACTATTTTATTCATTCATTTATTCATTCATTTGTTCATTAACTTATACATTACTTTTTCCATTTATTGATATACATACATAGATAAAATAAAGACAAATGTTTACAAGATATAGGCATTCACACATATTGATTTAACTTCATTTTTTTAAGGGTGAAGTATTGCAAGTTTGATGAAGTTGCTTGAAACAAACAAGTCTATTTACACCCATTAAGTATAATTTATACTTCTGCCGGGGATCCAGGGAGTACAAGTTGAAATGCAATTATCTCAAAATACTAAATCTTTATCATACCAACATTTCTATTGGGGATCCAGGGAGTACAAGCTGAAATGCAACTATATCAAAATACTCAATCTCTATCATACCAATACTTCTGCCGAGGATCTGGGGAGTACAAGTTGAAATGTAATTATCTCAAAATACTAAATCTTTATCATACCAACATTTCTATTGGGGATCCAGGGAGTACAAGCTGAAATGCAACTATATCAAAATACTCAATCTCTATCATACCAATACTTCTGCCGAGGATCTGGGGAGTACAAGTTGAAATGTAATTATCTCAAAATACTCAATCTTTATTAGACCAACATTTCTACTGGGGATCCAGGGAAGTGCAAATATAATGTAATTATCTTAAAATACTCAATCTTTATCATACCAACACTTTCACTGAAGATCCGAGGAATACAAGTTGAAATGTAACTATTTCAAAATACTCAATCTTTATTAAACCAACATTTATGCTGGGGATCCAAGGAAGTGCAAATTAGAGTGTAATTATCTCAAAATACTCAATCTTTATCATACAAATACTTTTACTGAGGATCCGAGGAGTACAAGTTGAAATGCAATTATTTCAAAATACTTAACTTTATTAGACCAACATTTCTGTCAGGGATCCAGGGAAGTGCAAGTTAAAATGCAATTATCTCAAAATACTCAATCTTTATCATACCAACAATTTTATTGGAGATATGGGGAAATACAAACTAAAAGGTAATTACTTCATAGTACTCAATCTTTGGGAAGCCAGTGCTATAATACATATTCATGCCGACCATGAAGGGAATAGGTAACATTTGTGAGATGAGAGAGTCATCCTATTATTAAACGCTAACAAGTCACAGTCGATTGAAACCAAGACCATACAAATCTAAGAAAATAAGGAAATCCATTCGAACACTGTCCTTGGCTTCAGCCTTTCATTGTTCAGTGACCTTAATAGAATTAAACAATCTCTGCCATTCTAACAAAGCCCAAAAAACTCCCTACCTAAGGTGGTATAATTTGAATGTTAGGCTGCAACACATTTTGTCTAAAAATTTCATCAATCAATGCATGCTATTCAATGTGAAGATAATTGGGAATATCAACATGATCAGTAAGAGATCATAAGCTATTGAAAATTCCAACTTAAATGACTTCGATGATTCTTTGCTATGTAATAAGCTGTTGGATTCATCTTCTCTGCTAAAGAATTTTGTAAAGAGTCATTTAGTGGTTGTCCTTACAGCATGATTGAGATGGCAAGAAATAACTGCATATTTTATGGAATTTTTTATTCTGAAAATTTAGAGTTTGATATATCTCTTGATGTTCTACTAGCTGATATATAGTTCAGCCCCTAAGGATGCCAATTTAGTAAAATTCTAGGAGCTGATAGATGTCTACCAAGAATGATTGGTATAAGAGTTATAGGCCTTATGGTAGTAAACCAATTAAGGCGTCTTCTATCTTGATTTTAGAACTTTGTTTTTTTTTTTTTGGACATTGTAAATTATGAAGTGAATTTTGGTTTATAAATAGTCTACATTTTGTAATGGACCATGAATTTTATTGATTTTCAATGTTTAAGATGATGAGAACATTTTGGAAAAATTTTTCTTTGGTAGGTGATCACCATTAGTTTGAACTCTCTCAAAAAGGTCCTTTACCTTTAAATATATGATTGTCTTAAGCATTCAACTATTGACCTTTCACAACCAAAGACTTTCAATGATTAAATATTCTTTTTCATGGATTCCTTGAAGGCTTTATAAAAAGGTTATACTCTTAAAAGATTTAAATAATGATAGTTCGACATGTGTTAAAATAATGATAATAATTTTGAGATCTCTCTCATTTGGATACTATCTTGGCATAACTTCCTTGACAATCTTACAAATCATTGATTCAGCAAAATGAAAGTAAAAATGAGCCAAAAGCACATTTTCTTTTTGAATAAAACCTTTTCAAACCAATTTTTGATACATAAAATATGAGATCCGAGAGCTTTTCCATGCAAATCCAATTTTTTGCTTTCTTTAAAAGGCTCAACCAGCTATTGGTGCTATGAAGCCAATAGTATTGAGCGGCATACCTTAAGCCTTTATTAAGTGTAACATTATGTTATGGAAGTATTCTAAATGATTTCAGAAAAAAAAATTATCCTTTTTCCTAGCAAAATGCTTGACAAGTTCAAGTGGCTGTGTTTGAAATGAAAAATAATCTTTTTTCTCTATCCCTTCTCAAATATAGAAAATTATTCCCTTTACAGTCTTCTTTGAGATTGATAATGCATTTTCTTTCTTTAAATCCTAATCAAGGTTCACCCTCCACATTGGTGGGCAAATGGAGCAAAGCTTCAAAATCAGAAGGAGAAAAGTTTTTCTTAAAAGTTACAAGAAGAATAAGTTTGTTGTACATGGCAAAGTTAGAAATCAATCAAAGTTCCAAAAGGTTCAAATTTCAAGATCGAATATTCAAAAAAAATTAAGAAAGTTTAGACTTCAAGTCTCTTCAAATGAAAAATGAAGCAAACAAAAGTAAATGAAAAATATAAATATGCTTCGCCTTGAAAGACATGTTGGGTCGAGTTTTGCTAAAAAAAAATGATCCTTGATTCAATTACACTTGAACACTTGATTTTAGGCATATTTATCCTTTTTATCTAAACCCTAAACTATAACCTACATTACATACCTAACAAAGTCCATTTTGATCAAACATAGCTATCTGAGCTGTCGGACTATTCCTAGGACGCTCTTTAAAATTGCATCTTTTTGAATGATTTTTGAGTTTTTAGTAATACGATGGGGTAAGCTTAAAGGCCTAGGAATTGCTCCTAAATCAACAAAGATAGCCACCAATGGCAAAGAACCTTTCATGCAAATTTTGAAATGATCTCAAACCCATGAAAAATTCATGACATCAATAAAAGGTTGAGTCAAATGCCCAAACACCGATACCTTTCAAAATAAACTTTTAGAACTTTTATACTTAAACATGGAAATTGATACTTACCAAAAGCCTTTCAGATAAATCATTTGAGACTTGGTGATTACTACATTAGTTTAACACCTGTCAGGCTGCTATATTTGAAAATTAAAAGAATGTTATAACTTGATTGTTTGTCTTTCAAGAAACTTCTACGAGATGAACTTCATCTGAATTTGATCTTGATAAACCTTAACTTTGTCATATCAATTTCTTGATGAAATATTTTAGCAGTCCCACCCTATTTGTCCCTCCAAATTCATTTTATCATCATATTCAAAGAAGTCCTAAATGGTGATCATCGATCATAAATTTTAACATCATGATGAAAATAGCACATCCATTACCCTTGATATTGGAAAATCCATAGTTGAAATTATTTTTGAATTTTCATAAATTTTGATGAGTAAACGTTTTCCCAGGTTAGAATGAGAAGGTGATCTCATCCCATAAATCTTGGAATTTTGATGAAATATGATACTTTTCATTATTTCAATAGAAGTTTATGAATATGCCTTAAACATGATATTTATCCAATTTTATAAATTATATATTTGAATTAACGAACACTAATTTCATATTTAATGACTTTTTAGGAAAGGTTGAATGGTGCTTTGAATAAATCTATCACTTTTTCATGCGATCCTATGGTAAAGTGTATGAAGAAAGCTAAAAAAACCTCGATAGTAATATTTAAAGCATTTAGAAGGTTTGGTTCTCAATGAAACCTTTCAAAATCTATGCCTAACATAGTCGGCTGAAATGGTAGTCAGTCGAGAGTGGCATCCTTTCAAAGTCTTTGATAGTGATATTTGAAACATTTAAAAGTTTTCATTTTTAATGAAACCTTTCAAAATCTACGCTGGACGTAACTAGCCAGAATGGTAGTCAATCGACAGTGGCATCTTTTCAAAGTCTTCGATAGTGATATATAAAACATTCATAAGTTTTCATTTTTAATAAAACCTTTCAAAACTATGCCCAATGTACTAGCTGGAATGGTAGTCATTCGAAAATGGAGTCCTTTCAAAGTCTTCGATAGTGATATTTGAAACATTCATAAGTTTTCCTTTTTAATGAAACCTTTCAAAATCTATGCCTGACATAGCTAACCGGAATAGAAGTTAGTTGATAGTGGCATCCTTTGAAAGTCTTTGATAGTGATATATGAAGCATTCAGAAGTTTTTATTTTGAATGAAACTTTTCAAAATCTATGCCTAACACAGCTGGCTGGAATGGCAGTTAGCCGACAATAGCATCCTTTGAAAGTCTTCGATAGTGATATTTAAAGCATTCAAAAGTTTTCATTTTAAATGAAACTTTTCAAAACATATGCCCAACGTAGCTGGCTGGAATGGTTATCAGTCGACAGTGGCATCCTTTCAAAGTCTTTGATAGTGACAGTTGAAGCATTCAGAAGTTTTCATTTTAATGAAACCTTTTAAAATCTATGCCTAACATAGTCGGCCAAAATGGTAGTCAGTTGATAGCATTCAAAAGTTTTTGTTCATAATGAAACCTCCTAAAATCTATGCCTGACGTAACTGGCTGCAATGGTAGTTAGTCAATAGTGGTATCATTTCAAAGTCTTTGATAATGATATTTGAAGTACTCAGAAGTTTTCTTCTTAATGAAACCTCCCAAAATCTATGTTCGATGTAGTTGGCTAGAATGGTAGTCAGTTGACAGTGGCATCCTTTCAAAGTTTTTAATGGTTATATTCAAAGCATCCATAGAAATTAGAACTAAATCCTTTGTGATCACCGAGATGCTTTTATGCCAAACATGTACAGGAGGAAAGGTTCATTTGTCATTGGTCAGCTTTACTTGATTAGAAACCAATGAAGCATGACGTTAGACCTCATCCCATTAAGCAAAATGATCAGATTCATAGGTTTTTTAATTAATGAATATATATATATGTGTGTGTGTGTGTGTGTGTGTGTGTGTAAAGAAAACAAAAACAAAACTTTTAAAAAATTTTTGCAAGGCTCAAACAAAATTGTGTCTATTTGGTATTTGCGCTATTCTTGAGTCTCAGTAACGGTCAAAGAAGGGCAACTGTAGACACCTAATTTTGTTCTAGCGTTTTTCCCTGTCCGCCTAAAAATATTCGAGATACAAATTTAAGCACTTGTCCTAATGAAGGTAAATTTTCAAGACCTATTTAAATATGTTTAAATGATCGCAGGTGCACGTGATAAAATTAGTGCCATTTTAAAGGTCATGAAGAGCAAATCTCAAATAAAAAATACGAATGTCAAGGAAAAATAATTAACTTTTAATTTTATACTTGTTAAATTTTGAAATGTGTTTCTGCGGATGTTTGTAAGGTCAAACTTTCCATTTTTAGAAATTTTTTGAGATTTTTTTTTAAATTGGGAAGTTGACCGTTGTATATTTTTAACAT
Source organism: Adansonia digitata (assembly GCA_029448705.1). NCBI lineage: Eukaryota > Viridiplantae > Streptophyta > Magnoliopsida > Malvales > Malvaceae > Adansonia > Adansonia digitata. The sequence goes on along the minus strand of JAQSVH010093224.1, from coordinate 24,625 downwards.
ACCTATTTGATATTTATGTCAATATGCGCTCCAAAAAATAAAAAATAATCAAGAAAAAATTCGTATTGACATTTTATACCATAATGTGTCAAATTGATCATTTTTGTAATTTATTTTGAATTTCTCATAGTACCGTGAGTAATATGTTTCATTTAATTCCTTTTATATAAGTTTCAATATATTTTTTTAAAATTTTTCTAGGCTTTAGAATATGAGTTTTCCTTTATCCAAAATTTTCTACTTCGTAAATTTTTTCGATAAGATTTTTTCAGTTTATAATTTTTATAATTCTTCAACTATTATTGTTTAAATCAAAGTAAATTAGTTTTGAAAAATTCATTTTATTCTAAGAGTTTTGCATTTTCCCGTTTTTAAAATATGAAATTTTTCATTTCGTAAATTTTTTTAGAAAGATTTTTCTCAGTTTATAATTTTTAAAATTCTTCAAACAGTATCATTTAATTCTTATTAATTCAATTTTCAAAATTCAATTTTATTTTATGAGTTTTAAAATTTTTCCTGTTATCAAAATACGGAGTTTTTCACTCGAGAAATTTTTTTGGAAAGATTTTTATGATTTATAATTTTTAAAATTCTTCATATATTATTCTTTAATTCCTATTACATTACTTTTGAAAAATTCAACCTTTTTATGAGTTTTAGAATTTTTCTTATTACTAGATATGGAGTTTTCTACACCATAAATTTTTCTGAGAAGATTTTTCTTAGTTTATAATTTTTTAAAATTCTTTGAATATTATTATTTAATTCATATTAAATCAGTTTAGGAAAATTCTTTTTATTTTATTAGTTTTGTATCTTTCTTTTGAAATTTTTTTGTTTTTAAAATACGAAATTTTTTTACTTTGTAATTTTTTGGGAGGATTTTTTCGAGTTTCTAATTTTCAAATTTCTTTAAATATTATTATTTAATTTATATTAAATCAGTTTTGAAAAATTCAATTTATTTTATGAGTTTTAAAATTTTTTCTGTTACCAAGATACGATGTTTTCCACCCGTGAATTTTTTCGGTAGGATTTTTCTAAATTTATAATTTTCAAAACTCTTCAAATGTTATTGTTTAAATCATATTAAATCGGTTTTGAAAAAATCAACTTATTTTATGAGTTTTGTATTTTTTTCATATAAGATAATTTTTTCTAATAAGGTTTTTTTTCTAATATAATTTTATGAGTTTTGGAGTTCCAATTAGTTTTTTTTTCATTTTAAAACTTTATTTATAATTATCAGTTTTTAATTTTATTTATTATTATTATTTTTTAATTTTAGTTTAGTTATAAGTTATTCCCTACTAGTTTTATGGAAACTAGTCTAGTTAATCTTCAACTTATCCCCTAACTAATTTTGTTGGTTTCTAATTACCAATTACATGATATTTTCGAGGCAATCATGATAATATTTTTTGAATGACCATTGATTGTTTGTCAAATTAATGCAAATCTCACCTTTTTATGCTATCTATGACAAAAACGTAATAAAAAGACAAATTATTTTTTTCTCTTTTCTTCTCTTGGAGTTTTGGCCAAGAGGATTTGGGGATCCTCTTGGCCAAACCTCCCCCTTTATAAAAAGAGGGAGGATGTGTTTTCTTGGGGTTTTTAGGGGGCCTAAAAAAAAGTTTGGAAGAAAAAACACTAAAAATATACATTTTTACTTATATTTTCAGGTTGTTTCTTAAGGTATCACACTTGTTTTCTTTTTCTTTTTTCCTTCATTTTGATTCATTTCATCCTTATTTATAAGCCAAAATCATGTTAGGGCTAATGGATTCTAATCCATGTTGAAAGGTTAAACATGGTCGCTTTAATTTTTTTTTTGTATTTTTTGTTACTTTTTTTAGCTAAATCTTGTTCATATAAATATATAATATTATTCTTGTTATTTGATTTTGTTTTGTTTATGTTGATGTTTCTTTCATATTATTGTGATGTTGATATGTTGAGTAGAATAATATTATATTTAGTTTATAATTTTACTCTGATTTAAGTTTGATAATAATTATTTATGCTTATTTCCACGATTTTTTATGTCAAAGCATGTATGTATTTTATGTTTTTCACCTTGGCCAAATCTGATTAGAATTGTTCATTATCACTTTATGCTTATTTTTGTTTTCATTTCATGATTTTTAGATTACTGTGTATTATTAGTAAACACAAAGACTAAATTGCAAAATTTGTAAAAGATTTTTTTGACATTTTTGGCTTGGTTAAGAGATTTGCAAGCTATGAGATTTTTTATTTGTGTATTTGTAAACATGTTTTAGGTATTTTTAATACTTTAAGGGTCCTTTGGTAAATATTAAAAAGTTTAGGGACTAAATTAGAAAATATAGAAATTATGTTTTGTGGCAAAAAATGCTTGGTTGAGCTTTCTTGCATACTGTTGCCATGATTTTTTATTGATTCTTTGCTGGTTTGATGATTTTTAATGAATTTTTTGTTGTTTTTTATCATATAGGGGTCAAAATATAATTTTACAAAGTTTAGAGGTTACTTTGTACATTGTCGAAATTTTTTTAGGGCAAAATATTTGGTCAAATCTTTGTTGATATATTGGCTATATTTTCATGCATAATTTCATATGATTCTTATAATTTTTAGATTATTTTATTATGTAGAGACTACAATGAAAATTTTAAAAAGTGTTAGGACAAAATAGCAAATTTTCATATTTAGGGGGCAAAATATACATTTTACCACTTTTAGAGATTTCTATTATTTCTATGGCCTTCCATAGGGATATAAAAATTTTCAAAACTTTTTGTATTTATTCACTCTTTCGAAGGCTACGAAATATAATTTTTAAAAATTTAGGGGTTTGATAGCAAATTTTGCATTTTAAGTCAAACGTAAATTTTTAGCTTTTCCATTTAGACTAAATTCATCTACTTTCCATCATTTTGGGTGATTTTAAGGTCTATTAGGGTTATTAGGATACTTTCATGTCGAATGTATACTCTAGGGGTATTTTGGTAATTTTGCTCATTCTTTACCTCTAAAGGTGAATATTTTAGGATTGGTTTAGCCTTCTTAGGTCATTTTAAGGTCCATTAGGGTTAACAGGCTACTTTCATGTCGAAGGTATACCTTAAGGGTATTTTGGTAATTTTTCGTAGGATACTTTTAGGTCGAAAGTGCATATTTAAGATAGGTTCACCCTTTTTCTCAATCATTTTTGAGTCCATTAGGATTACCAGAATACTTTCACATTAAAGGTATACCTCAAGGGCATTTTGCTAATTCTCTACACTAGATGCTTTTAAGCCAAAAGTGCATATTTAAGATAGGTTCACCCTCTGTTTAATCATTTTCGAGTCCATTAAGATTATCAAAATACTTTCACGTCGAAGTTATACCTTAAAGGCATTTTGGTAGATTTTTTTACTGGGATGCTTTTAGGCCGAAAGTGCATATTTAGGATAAGTTTGCCCTTTTTCAATCATTTTCAAGTCCTTTAGAGGTTAACGGGATATTTTTATGTCAAAGGTATCTCTTAAGGGCATTTTTGTAATTTTACATTAAAACCAAGTCCTATAATGTAATTACTGAGATCCTTTTATGTCGAAAGTATACATTAGGGTTAGGTTCATTATTTAGACCATTTTCAGGTCTTAGATTATTTTATTAATATTTTAATAAAATTAAAATTTTTGAAAATTAAGGCAATGTCTCCGATGTTAAAATAGTACGTAAAATTTTTAATAGAATATATGAGGGGTTTTATAGATTATTTTAGTAACGAGATATCCTTTTCAAATAGAAAGTCAAGATTTTTCAATTTTAGGAAAATAAAACCTTCCGCATTCTGCATGGTTCTCTAATGGGATATGGTAAAGAATTCATGTCCAATTGGTTCCTTGGGAGGGTACAAATAATTTCAAAATGTAATAAAACCCGACTTTCTTAGAATAATAAATTTCCTTAATAAAATATTATGAAAATTATAATTAAATATCGAATATTAAAACTGAATAAAAATTAAATTTATTCTAACACATGATCAATAAGGTACCGATTGTCGGGCATCACAAGAAGGACAACCCTTACTTGTGATTGTAATAAACTCTCGAACCCTTTCAAGTGATCTCTGGTATGAGCTCAAACCTCAGAGTTTGCTTTTATGGGTTTCGTAATCCTTAAAATATAAACTCTGGCAAGTGTCCAATCTTACCTGGCCAAAACAGATTGGTGGTGACTCAAAAAAAATGGTCATTTTGTAATGACTATTCAGAAAAGTCGGGTGAGCGATTCATCTCGACAACTCAATCTTGAGGTATGAAAAATAAAGTATAATTATCATGATATAGGCCTCTAGAAATAAAAGGAAATAGATATAGATATTTATATAGAGACAATGGATATATTCGCCATTTTAAGTCGGGCTGGTTAGGATTCGTATCTGGGCCATGTTGCTACAAAGGACTAACTTTGTTAACATGAAAAAGTTTGTTTCATAGCCTTCCATACTTGGCTAAGAGGTTTATATACTTTTAGGAGTGTGTTTCATGTGTTTTTAACATGTTGAAATACATTTTTTAGCCTTTAAGGGCCTTTTTGTAAGTTTAAAAAGTTTAAGGACTAATATGGAAAAAGAAAAATTATTTCAGGGCCATGAGCACTTGACCGAGTACTTATAGTGACTTTTGGTGTGATTTCCATGATTTTTGTGATATGCTTGATGTTTTTTTTATTTTCACTAGTGTAAGGACTAAATTGAAAGAATGGAAAAGTTTTGATTTCATTATGCAAATTCTCCATTTAGGGTATTTTGGTCACTTTGGAATATTTCTAACATTCCTCCGGTCCTCTAGAAGGGTGTAAATAGTATTAAAACTTTTTGTATTTTTTTGGTTTCTTGTTAGGGTATGAAATTTAATTTTCAAAAGTTTAGGGACTTAATTGTAATTCTTGCTTTTTGGGTCACCTTTGATATTTTAATTACCCATTTAAGGTAAAATAACATTTCCTATCGTTTTAGAGTCCTTAGAATTACTAAGATGCTTTCAAGACGAAGGTAGTCTCTAGAGGCATTTTAGTAACAAAAACTAAGTCCAATGTAATCATCTGGTTTCATTTCTGATAAAGGTGTGAATTAGGGTCAGGTTCATATTTTGTAATCATTTTAGAGTTCGTAGGATAGCCGGGATGTTTTTAAGAAAAAGGTAGTCTTCAGGGGCTTTCTAGTAATTTTTCTTTGGATAGAGTCCTATGTAATCATCGAGATTTTTTTATGACAAAGGTGTGCATTAGGGTTAGCTTCATCTTTTATGATCATTTTTTAGTCTCTTAGAGGTACCGAACTACTTTCATGTCGTTGGTATACTCCAAGGGCATTTGGTAATTTTACATTCAAATCAAGTCCTTTAGAGATACTAGGATACTTTCATGTTAAAGGTACTTTAAATGACACTTTGGTCTTATCGACCACATTTGGATCCTTAAGAGTCAAGTTTAGTACTTTCCATTTAAATTGAGCCTCAGAGTTATTTTTATTTTTATTATTAATAAAATTGAAAATTTTGCAAATTAAAGTAATGTCTCTGAGTTAAAATAGTATGTAGAATTTCTTCCAATATGTGAGAGGGATTCAACAGATTATTTTGATAACTATCCTTTTTAAAAATGAAAATTGAGGTTTTTCAAATTTTCATAAAAAAAACCTTTTGTATTCCTCCAATTCTCCACCGGGATACAAAAGATACTTTATTTAAAAAAAAAACCTTTAAAGTATTCCTTAGGCTTCCAACAGGGTAAGAGAGAGATGATAAAAATTTTTGTATTCTTTTGGTCTTCCGAAAGGTTGTGAAACATATTTTGATTTTCAAAAATATTAAAAACTTAATTTCTCACACGAATAATAAATTGTTTTGTAGAATATTATATATGTGAAATATAATTAAATATTAGATAAAGTAACCAAATGGAAAATCCAAATTTAAGTTAACTAGTAATTAATAAGGTACCAATTTTTGGGCATCATGAAAGGTTGATCCTTATTCGTGATAGTAATTGACTCTAAGATCCTTTCATGTGATTTCTGGTATAATTGTGAACCCTGGAGTTTGTTTTTAAGGGTTTTAAAACCCTTAAAACATGAATTCTGATAGGTGACCAATCTCACCTAGCCAAAATAGATTGTTAGGGACTCCAGAAAAAAATAGTCATTTCATAATGACTATTTAGAGTTATGTTATGTAAGCGATTCATCTCGATGACTTATTGCCAAGACATGAAAAATAAAAAATACTATTAATAATGATACGAGCCCTTAAAAATAAAAGAATAATGATATATAGATTTATATAGGAATAAGGGGTATACCTGTCATTTCAAGTTAGGCTAGTCAAGATTCATATTCGTGCCATGTTGCAACAAGCCTTATTACTGGTGAGGAAAAAAGATAAAGAAAAGAAAAACAAAAAGAGTGAGAAAAAGGAAAGTAAAGAAAAAAATAGTTTGAGTCCTCTAACTTCCTTATTTTTTCCAGAAATGTTTGTTTGAATTTTGAGAATTTTTTTCTTTATTTTATTTTTTAAGGGTTTCTTTATACTAATCAACTTGAAGAAATTGTAATTTTAATTCACACCTTAATACCTGACTTTTTCCTTACCTTTGAATTAACTCTATTTAGTTTAATTTCATTTCTGTTTTTTTTTTATATTTAAAAGGATTAAATAATTTGTTTTATCCTGCATGACGTATGGAAATGCTCTCTGAAGAGAAAAGGATGACAATAAATCTTTGAAGTGTTGTAAGGATCGCAAAAGGAGTAATCCGTAATAAAATTAAATGAGCTGGAATGCAATCATAATACTAGGATTTAGGACTATGAATTTTACATGCAAATTTCTAGTTTATAAAATAGCTTTAAAAAATTAAAGTCAGATAATGCTTTCGAATTATTAGCAACATTATTAGGGGGTTTGGTTTGGATAATATTTTGTTACCTTTGATAATAGGATTACACCTACAAGATGTCTTTGACATATTCCCAGTAATATGTCATATCTATATTTGGTTTAGAAAGCCTTAATATAAGAATTTTTTTTATTGGATTGATAGAAATATTGTTGAAGAGTTGATTGAATATAAGCTAATTACTATTAGCTGAATTATAGGAGTTCCTAGCTGTACACACTATGTAATTGTTGTAAATGTAAGATGATAGCTATAGATTTACTCTGATTTATTTTGTAATTATTTTGATTAATTCTGTAGGATTATTTTTCCTTATTTTCCCCACTTAAAGCTTATAAATAGGTTAGTTGTAATACTCTTTATGTGTGGTAACAAAATATCAAAAAATTCTAATCTCATTCTCTCTATTTTAATATGGCATCAGAGCCTATCTATCTTTATTTTTGACCTAATCACCACCCATTTTTTCTATCCTAGTAGTTTTTTTCAGAACCTTTCTTCTCTGAAATAGTGCTTTCTTTTTACTATGTCTAACATGTCTAAGACCTCCACTAATTCTACCTATACCCCTACCAATGTTTCAAGAAACCTTAACTCTCTCAATTCTGAATCATACTCTATTCAAATCACCAACATTAGATTGAATGGTGACAATTTTCATCACTAGTCCCAAGTTGTTCGTATGTACATCCGACGAAGAAGAAAAATCAAATATTTAACAGGGGACAAGAAGGCACTAGCAACCATAGATACTAAGTTTGCAACCTAGGATGCAGAAAATTCCATGGTCATGGCGTGGCTTGTAAACTCCATGGATGATGACATCAGCTTAAATTATATGTGCTAACCAACAGGAAAAGAACTTTAGGAAAACCTTAACTAGATTTACTTTGATTCTGGTAAACCAATCACAAATCTACGAACTCCAACTAAGGCTTGGCGAGATCCCACAGGGAGGAGATACTATCACCAAGTATTTCAATGTCTTAAAAGGTTTATGGCAAGATCTAGACATGTATAATGACTATGAGTAGAGTTCTCCTAATGATTACAAGCATCTTAAGAAATTGATTAAAAATAACTGAATTTTTAATCTTGCTAGTCTAAATGTTGAATATGATAAGGCTAGATGAAGAATCTTTGGTAGACAACCTCTTCCTTCAATTAGAGAAGCTTTTTCTGAAGTAAGAAGGAAAAAAAAATCAAAGAAAGGTTATGCTGGGATGAAAAGTTGACAGAAGTTCTATGGAGACATTTACTCTTGCAGCATCTAATGCAAACAAGTCTTGTACCAACCAGTGGAGATTTGATGGAATACAAAAAATAGATGACAAATCTCTAGTTTGGTGTGACTACTACAACAAGCCTCATCACACTCAAGAAACCTGCTAAAAAATCCATGGAAAACCTACAACCTAGAAAAGTAGCAAAACTGGTAATAGATCTAATTGTCCTACTCCGCCTGCCAATGAAGCTAAAAATAGCCCCTTGAGCAAAGAGCAGATGGATCAACTCCTAAAACTGCTAAGATCTAATCCATCATCGAGTATTCCTAATAGTTCTTTGGCAAAAATAGGTAGTATATCTTCTGCGTTTTCTAGTAGTTTTACTTCTACCCCTTGGATCACTGATTCAGATGCATCTAACCATATAACTAGTTTTTCACATTTATTCAAATCCTATTCACCTTGCTATAGGAATTAAAAAGTCAGAATTGTTGATGAAAGCTTTTCACCTATAGTAGGAAAAAGTCTTGTTAAGATATCCGAAAAAATAACTTTAAATATGTTCTTCATGTTCCCAATCTTTCTTGCAACCTTTTGTCAGTTAGCAAACTTTCTAAAGATTCTTATTGTATCGTTACCTTTTTTGATTCTCACTGTGAGTTTCAGGGGCGGAGCTTGGGGATGATGATTGGCAGTGCTAGAATGGTTGATGGTCTTTACTACTTTGATGACAACTCTAAAAATAAAAAAGCTCATGGCTTGAATAGTACTATTAGTTCAATTCCTGCTCGTGAACAAATAATGCTTTGGCATCTTAGATTAGGACATCCTAGTTTTCCTTATTTGAAATAGTTATTTCCTGCATTGTTTAAAAAATTGGATTATTCTAGTTTTTAATGTGAAAGTTGTTAATTATCTAAAAGCCATCATAATTCATATGCTTTAAAACCATATTGCATTGTTTAAAAAATTGGATTGTTCTAGTTTTCAGTGTGAAATTTGTCAATTATCTAAAAGCCATCATAATTCCTATGCTTTAAAACCATATTGCGCATCAAAACCTTTCTACTTGATTCATAGTGATGTTTGGGGTCCATCTAAAATTACTACTTTATCTGGCAAAAGATGGTTTGTCACATTTATAGATGATCATACTCGTCTATGTTGGATTTATTTAATGAGTGACAAATCTGAGGTGGAAACTATTTTTAAAAATTTTTATAACATGCTGGAAAACTAGTTTCAAACAAAAATCGATTTTTTCCATTCTAACAATGGTATAGAATAATTTAACCATTGTTTAGAAAACTTTTTCAAGGAAAAAGGCATTCAACATCAATCCACATGCCATGATATGCCCCAACAAAATGGCATTGCGAAAAGAAAAAATCATTATTTACTTAAAGTAGGGAGGGCTATAAGGTTTTCCATGTTGTTCCAAAATATTTATGGGGGTAAGCTATTTTAACAACCTCTTTTCTTATTAATAGACTACCTGCTCGAGTATTGAATATTATGATTCCTATAAAGTGCGTACGAAAGTTTTTTCCTAAAACTAGGATGGTTTTAGATTTACTGTTAAAAGTGATCGGCTGTGCTGTTTTTATTCATATACCTAGTAATCTTCGATCTAAGCTTGAACCTCATACTGAAAAATGTGTTTTCATAGGATATCCCCCTAATAAAAGAGGATATAAATGTTATAATCCACAGACAAGAAAAATTCATTTTAGCACGAATGTTTTGTTTTTTGAAAATGAACCCTATTTTAACAAAAATCATCTTCAAATGGAGAACAAGACTAGTGAAGATCATTTTTGGGAAATTTTAGCAACTTTGCCAAAACTTTTTTCTCCTAATTTGAGCATTAAGGAAATAAATGTCATAAATAATGAAAATCAAGAAATTGTTGATCTATCATTGCTAGGTATAAATGTATCATAAACAAAGGAATAAATAATACAACAAAATCAAAATGATCCTACTCCAGAGCTCAAAGTTTACAATAGAAGGAGAACTCATCATCAAAGTAAAGATTAGCCATCAGTTCTAGCACAACACTAATCACTAACTCTAAATTTTGACTCTTTGGATCTTTCAAGTGATATTTCTATTCCAAATTCAATCTCTCCTTCTAAGTGAGTTCTTAAGCATGATTCTTTAGATCTTGATGTTCCTATAGCGCTAAGGAAAGGAGTCAGATCATGTACTAGACATCCTATTGCTCAACTTTGGTCATACCATAGACTCTCTAAAACCCATAGGGCATTTACTTCTAAGATTTCTCATATGTTTGTTCCAAGAAATAGTCAGGAGGCTCTTAATCATCTAGATTGGAAGTTAGCAGTTACAGAGGAGATGAATACTCTAAAAAAGAGTGGCACTTGGGAAATAGTTGATCTAACAAGAGAAAAAATGAATAGGATGTAAATGGGTACTTACTGTCAAATACAGGGTAGAGATGTACACGACAAGACTTGTTGCAAAGGGGTTTACCTAAACCCATGGAATTGATTACCAAGAAATGTTTGCTCCAGTAGCTAAGGTGAATTCTATTTGTGTGTTGCTCTCACTTGCAGTGAATTCAAATTGGCCATTCCACCAGTAAGATATAAAGAATGCATCCCTAAATGGAGACTTAGAGGAAAAAGTGTTTATGGAATTACCATCTGGTTTTGAAGGTAACTTCAACAAAAAGAAAGTGTTAAGATTAAAAAAATCCCTTTATGGCTTGAAACAATCTCCTAGAGCTTGGTTTGAATGATTTGGGAAAACTGTCAAGGGTCTTTAGGTATTCACAGAATCAAACTGATCACACTATGTTCTACAAGCATTCAAATGAAGGTAAAGTTGCAGTTTTAATTGTATATGTTGACATAATTTTGACAGGTGATGATAGTGTTGAACTTGAGCGGTTAAAGAGGGCTTTGGCCAATGATTTTGAAATTAAAGATGTAGGTCCCTTGAAGTTTTTTCTTGTAATGGAATTTGTAAAATCCAAGAAAGGTATTTTTGTTTCACAACAAGTTTGTTAGGGTGCAAGACTACTGAAACACCTATTGAACCCAACCTAAAACTAGAACTAGCTAAACTTGAAGATGTATTAAACAAAGATCAGTTTCAAAGGCTTGTTGGGAACTGATTTACTTATCAAATACATGTCTAGATATAGCATTTGTTGTTAGCATGGTGAGCCAATTTATGCATTCGCCTCGACAAGTTCACTTTGATGCTGTTTATAGGATTTTGAAATACTTGAAAGAAACACCGAGAAGAGGTTTATTGTTTGAGAACCGTGATGCAGCCATTTACTAATTGAAGGGTACACGGATGCTGATTGAGCAGGAAGCATAACTGATAGAAGATCTACTTTTGCGTACTACACATTTATTGGCGGGAATTTGGTCACATGGCAGAGTAAAAAACCAAATTGTTGTTGCAAGAAGTAGTGTAGAGGCTGAATTTAGATCAGTGGCTCATGGAATTTTTGAAGCGTTGTTGATTAGAAGACTCTGAAAAGACTTAAAGATCTCTAGTCCATTACCTATGAAGATTTATTGTGACAATAAAGCAACAATCTCCATTGCTCATAATCTAACTTTTCATGATAAAACTAAACATATTGAAGTCGATAAACACTTCATTAAAGAAAAATCGGAGAGTGGATTGATTTGTATGTCATATGTTTCTACCAAGGAGCAAGTTATAGATATTTTAACTAAAGGATTAAACAAAAGAAAGTTTAAGGACTTAATTAGCAAGCTGGTGATGGAAGATATTTTTAAACCAGCTTAAGGGGGAGTATTGAAGAGTTGACTGAATACAAGCTAATTACTACTAGCTGAACTATAGGAGTTCCTAGCTGTACACACTAATTGCTGTAAATGTAAGATGATAGCTATAGATTTACTCTGATTTATTTTGATTAATTCTGTAGGATTATTTTTCCTTATTTTCTCTAATTAAAGCCTATAAATAGGTTACTTGTAATAGTCTCTATGTGTGGTAACAAAATATCAAAACATTCTAATCCTATTCTCTTTATTTTAATATATAAAATATTCCTAAATTGCATCTTTTACTAAATTACCCTCTAAGCAAAAATGATAAAATTTTTAAGATACACATGATTAACTTATCAAACCAATATAATACATAGAAAATTTAATTAAAAACTAAAATATATTAAGAATGGAACATTTTTATGTGCTAACAAAAGAAAACTATTATTTAAGTCTCACAATAATGCTACAAATAAAGTAATACATAAGTTGTTCAAATTTACAAGAACATAGAAATCATTTGCCAATATTCAAACTAAGCAAAGTTATGCAAACTCAAATGAAAAATCCCATCAATCACTTATTATAATAAGAACAAGATGCATAATTACGATAGCTTATATCACTTGAAATTTTTTGACATGTTTTTTTTCTGTTGTTTTGTCATATTTAAGTTCCAATTCTTTAGAAATGCAATTTTGCATCTCCTCAATTCTTATATGTCTTATGATGGGCACTAATAACCTAGGACTCATGCTTTAGCTTCATCCCAAGTATTATAAATACTTAGCCTACATTCAAAAACAACATAGTACTTCTCAATCATTTAACAAAAACATTTCCTCCTATTGGAAATGGAATTGAAATGTGAACAACAAAGTGATGAATACTACTATAAAAATCAAAGCATACTAGAGTATATGATAAAAATCTATTCGCTTAATAAAGACCTTATATACAAACAACCTTGGAGTGTTAAAAGCTCTTTAACCTCTTGCTTGTTTTGTAGGTTGATTCTAAACTCATCAAGGAGATAAGATGAACAACGTTTTTTAGCAACCAAACAGAGCTTGGTCGGTAGATGAAATGAAATTAATATTAGTAAAAAATCAAAAATAAAAAATGGACCAAAAAATTTAACATTTTTGTATATTACATATATAGCTTTGCTATATCATATGTAGCAAGGGTAGCTTACCTTTTGTACATTATATATGGCTTCTGCCTTCTACTTTCTGCTAGCTAACTGCTTAAATGCTACACCAATTTCTAATTTTGGTTCTTTTGGGTATCAATAATTAGACATAGCATAAATTTAAAGTGTCTATAGCTAAAACTGATTCAACTACTTACCTTTTGTCAATGTATTTCCCTATGCACAAATTTGATGCTGACTTGAGAAGAGTTCAAATATTTTTATAACATTACCCCATGTATTACCAAATACCAAACATATATTTTTGTTCTTTTGTATGTGCCATTTATCGATCATTGACCATGTATATTTATCATATAATTTGACACTTATCATAGAAACTAGAATTGATGATCATAGCAAATGACCAATCAGTATTATCAATATAATTAATTATCATTAATTTAACCCATGCAAATGATAGTTTTAGTGATGACAAAGCCATTAATATGGATATTTTGCAATACTTAAATTTTAAAGGTTAAAGAAAATAGAAAAAGGCTAGAACCTAAAAACTATTATGCAATATATGCAAGCAGTTCTAACAAAACCACAAAAATGAATGTTTATAGCGGCTTTTCACAAGTCATCCATCTAATTCTACCTATTACATCTATATATAAGTAGTGTATATGTTCAAGGGTTGTTAGTCTTGAAATATAGATGGAATATAATCGAATAAAAATCTCTTGATCAGTTAACTTGGCTAGTAACTCAAATTCATATAATGAACCCACTAATAGGCACCTCCTAATTACTTTACAATTGTATGTCAACACTTATATTAATTCAACAAAATTTAAAATTAATGCAAATTTTAATATGCTTTAATAACTAAAATTATATTACTACTAATCTGCAAACTTATTATGTAAAAAAATTACAAAGGATTTATTTGGAAAAAATGAAAAAATTTTAAAAAAAAGATTTATTAAAGAGAGGAAGGGAAAAAAATATAAAACCAGCTAAAATTGCTTTATTTAGGAAGGAATAGGATGGATAAATATCTTTTATCAAAACTCAAGCAACGATATATGAATATCTTTGAAGTAAATAAATAATAAATGAAAATATTAGAATTATAGCCTTTTCATAAAGGTGAGATTTCTTTTTCAGAAGGAGACACAAAAGCAACCTAAATTGAAGCCCTAGTAAATCCCAATATCAAAAGTTATAAGCCAAAATCAAACCTTAAAACCCAAAATTCAAACCTTAAATCCCAATTTTAAAACTTTAAAAATGAACCCAAGTATCAATGAGAGGTGGAAGTGGAGACGAGGTCAATGACTTAAGCAATAAATGAATTAGATTTCCAAGCCCAAAAGATTATATTATCAATCGTGAGGTGGAAACAGATAAAAGGTTGATGGCTTAAGCAACAACAAAAACCTCCTACATAGACTGAGGTTTTAGAAAGCCAATTAAAAACAACGGAGATTGTTTGAATAAGGTAAAATAGTCTAGAATATAAAATACAAGGGGTAAAAATGTCATAAATTTTACATTTTGGATGAAATGTTACATAACCTCAGAAAAGGTAGTTATGACATTACCTTTATGATACATAATTTTAGTTTTGCAGGCAAAATACAATATCGAGCTTGGGAAATGTTTTGAAACAAACACGATATTGTCATAATGAAATAATTTGTTACCCCTAATAATAAATATTAACTCAATCAAATGCCTTGTAAATGAGTTGGGATGCAATCGTAATATTACACGTAAATTTAAAATTTAAAAGCAACTTAAACAAATTGAAGTCAAATAATAATTTCAAATTATCATCAACATTATTATGCGAAAAATCCTTTTTTTTAGAGAGCAGTTATATTGCCTCATATTGCAATTCTCCATTTATCAATAAATATCATGGCTTAGAAAAAAATCACAACTACAATGTTTGAAAAATTTTAAATAGAAGGACAATTATTTTTTCTTTTTTGTTAGAAATTATTGCTCCAAAGATCTTGAAGATTGGCTGAATAAATTTGAACTTTTTCTTAAATAAATTCTAGAATCTGGTTTGAAAATTTAAAGATACATTTTAAAAAAAATTGGAAGTGGTCAATTTCTTACCGATCGAAAGAACTTCTAATTTTTTAAGTCTTTCATAAAGTATATAACTTTTTTTGAATTTTAAGATATCTATTTTTGAAATCAACATTTTTGGAAGAGTACCATTAAGAAAGCCTATATGCACCTTTTAACCATTGAATGTTTTTTTGAAAAGTTTTTATATCAAATCAATACTTTCATAGAACCTTTTTTAAAAAAATAAGAATTACATATTTTTTTTTCCTTTTGAGAATCTTAACAGGTTCCTCTGGCCTGCTCCTTTTGGAATTGTCGAGCTACGAAGACTTTGTTTTTTTAGATCCTTATTTTCTTCTCTCAAAAGGCTCAGAAAGCTCTAGCCTGCTCCTTTTGGAATTGTCGAGCTACGAAGACTTTGTTTTTTTAGATCCTTATTTTCTTCTCTCAAAAGGCTCAGAAAGCATTCTACACTTAGCAAAGAGAGAATTCTAAATGAAATAACTTATTTATGTTTATCTATATATCATTTTAAGGAATAGTACTCAAAGATACCTTCAATCTTTTAATGCTTAGACTTAAAGTTGAGAATTTTTTATTGTAACATTTCAATATTTATTTTAGATGCTTAATCATGAAAAAATGGAAAAAGAATGAAGATTATTATGAGAGTTCATATTTGTCTTGTTTGAGGGATAGGAAAATGGTGAACAAAAAGCTTTTTTTGTGAACCAAAGCATCAATATCAAGTATGCTAATGAGGAAAAAATGTTTGTGTTGCCCAATCACAAAAAGGGTAAAGATTATTACGAGAATCCTTGTTTATCTCATTTGAAGGATAAACTTTGATTCTAAGGAAAATAGTGCAAAGAAAAGCTTTTCTTTCAAAACCAAAAGATCAATATTGTGCATCCTAATGAGGAAAATGTGTTGTTATTGCCTAATCACAAAAACAATAGGGGTTATTACAAGAATCTATATTTGTTTCATTTGAGGGATGAACTTTGATTCTAGGAAAATGGTGAAAAGAAAAGCTTTTTTTTTTTTAAACTAAAGCATTAATATCATGTATCCCAATGAGTATAATATGTTTTTGTTGCCCAATCAGAAAAAAAGTAGAGATTTTAATGAAAATCCATATTTGTGTTATTTGAGAGATGAATTTTGATTCTAAGAAAAATGATGGAATGAAATGCTTTTCTTGGAAAACCAAATGATCAATATCGTGTATCCCAATGAAGAGAATATGTTTTTATTGCCCATTCATGAAAAAATGGGGAATATGAAGAGAATCCTTATTTGTCTAATCTGAGAGATGGAATTAGATTTTGAGAAAATGGGTGGAAAGAAAAGCTTTTTCAGTAGAGCCAAAGCATTAATGTCGTGTATCTCAATAAGGAGAACATTTTTCTATCGCCCAATTACAAAAAGAATAGCGATTAGTATGAGAATCTATATTTTTGTCATTTAGGGATGAATTTTGTTTCTAAGGAAAAACGTGAAATGAAAAGTTTTCCTTGAGAAACCAAAGAATCAATAGCATATATCCTAATGACTAGAATGTATTTATGGTCCCCAATAAAATATTGAAGGTTTATTTTTATTGCTTGGTAAACTTGAAAGACTTATTTTGATGCCTTATTTTAATTTAATTGGAGATAAATAGGATGACTTATATGTGAAATTTATTGGATTATCCCTTAGTCTTAAATTTGATTGGTCAAAAGTTGGTTTGATCACCAAATTATTTTTATATTATTTATCATAGATAAAAATGATAATGTATAAATAAAATTTTGAGTGGGTTAAGCGGTAATTCTAAAAATTTGGTTTACCAAATAGCATGTTTTTACTTTGATTTGCCAAATGATTTAATAAATCTTCAATTAATTCATTTAACAACATTTAAAAATATTTAATTTGTCATCAAATAAAATTTAAAAGAAAATTTTGAAAGACTTGTGGCACTTCTTAGTTGGTTAAACTACTATTCTCCATGAATATAAGATTGAGCTGAAAATTACAAACAAGGGTGTGATTTTTTGGTGAAATGATATACTTTTAGCTTTAGTGACAAAAGTTAAATTACTAACAATTTCAAGTACCAAAAAATATTAAATAGATAAGTCAAAATTTCTTTGTTTTCTCGTAGAACTCAAAAAAAATTCAAAGAGGAGCTAATATTTGATGAATGGTGTATTATCTATACTTATTAAAAATTTTTAATTAAATTGGTATCACAAGTAATTTAACACCAATATCTGATACAAACTATTTTGCAAAACAGACAGAAATTCCAAAACACTAATTAAGGTTTAATAAACAAATGAAATGAAGGGTATTAATCAATATATGAGATAAATATTTTTAATTAATTTTATGTTTTAAAATTTGCACTCATTCAATTTAAAAACTGCACTTTCAAATAAAAAAACATTGTAGATGTAACAAAATCTAGTATTAAATGATTAAAAACAAAAAATATATATTATTTATTTCTTTATTTTTTCATCCACATTGAAAATATAAAATTTTGAATATCAAAATTACTATTAAGTGATTAAAAACAGAAAATATAATTTTGAAATATCTAAAAATGGAAAGATAAAGAGAATCGGATAGAGGGAGTGTGTAACTATGAAGTAGAATTTAATTTGGAGAATCATATTTAAAGCCAGAAAAAAAAAAAGTGTATGTTTTCATTTGGATTTGGTCTCGTTTGACATGCAACTGACGTATAAGGAAGTGTGTGGGTAACACGTGTGGCGCAGTGGAATCATTTTCACCTCACCACATTCCCTAAATCTCATAGGACACTATGTTGGCAACTTCCTTTTTTTTAATTTAATAATAATTTTATATATAGTAAATTATAAATTTATAAAAATAAAATATATAATTATAAAAATAAATTGTTAAATAATGGTATTTTTAATATAAAATAATATATCCATTTTTTTGAGTGAATAATTTCTTAATTTTAAAATATTAACTAAAATTAAAATTAAAAATTTTCATAATATAATAATTAATTGATTATTATTTTGTTAAGTTTTAATTTGTGAAATATATAATAATTATATATGCATATATTTCAATTTAATGCTTTTAATAATCATTATAATTTGCATCACTACTATTACTGCATTTGAATTCAAATAAATATCTCATTATTAATTTTAATAACAATAATTAATCCCATTTTATGATTATTTCATCGAAATCGATTCACTGTCTATCAGAACATGAGTTAATGATTTGGCCAAGCTGCAATCCCCTTCCTCACTTAAATCTGTATACACTAATTCCTTACGATATATATATATATATATGTTCAGTAAGAAAAGAAAAAAAAGAAAGAAATGAAATATGTGAAAAAAGAAAATCCGAAGAAAAGTATTAAAAATTATATATGTATTTGGTATTAATATAAAAAATAACAAAGAGATTACGATAAATAAACTTGGAAGAGCATTTTTATTTAAATTTTTTTAAATGAACAAATCCATTTATTTTCCTCTCATTTATTTTTTCTTTACCAATCAATTGAAAAGAGAGTAAAAAAATTAAAGAGATACATTACTTTCGTAGCATTCTATTTTTTCCTTCTTCCCTTATTTATACCAAACATCAAACATGGAAATGTTAATCTGCAAGTGAAGGCCCCTCCCCTCCCTTCTCCCCTTGTTTGAGTTTCTCAAGAAGAATGTGCGGTCTAAAGGATAACTCTATTCGTGCCGTGGATTGGATTGGATTGCCCAAATGGCATCACTGATATTTTTGCTTCTACTTCTTGGTCGCAGCTAAAAACTATGATTGGGGACTGAAGGAAAAGCTGATAATGAAACATGATTTGGAGTTCATGTTGAAGGTTTTCGGTTGTGAGAAAAGGATTCGCCTAATCGATATAATGGATTTCTTCAGCTTGGCCGGTCATGGAAACCATGGCCCTAGCTAAGGTACAACTAATTTATTCTTTTCTAGCAAAAAAGCCAGGAATTCTGGAACTACAATCTTGCTTTCCAATAAAATCAAGAGGATAAAAAGTAGGTACAGTTTTCACACGCAGAATCTAAAAATACCAATCTTTCCCATTTAAAGTTTCAAGCAAGAAAGATAAAAAAAGAATTCAACTCACAGATAGAGATATATAGTACTTGAAGAAATACATACAAAAAGATAACCTTTCAAATCTTGTATGAGTCCGGAGTCTGGATCGTTTTCTGCCATCTTTTTCTCCTGGGGAATTCACCTTTGCAGCTGGCTGATGAGAAGAAAATTTAAGACTTTTGGGGAGTTGAAGTCAAAGTTCAAACAGCAGTGGTGGTGATATTGGGCGCCTGGGATGGAGACAATGCCAAGAAAAGGAGAAGAACCATTATCAGAACCGGAACGAAAAGAAGTATCGACGGTGGAGGTGGCAGCGAAGGTAGCAGAAGCGGCAGCACCAGCAGTGAGACAGCTAACGCTATCATAACCATGATCCATCTCATAATAGTACTTAAAGCTATGATCTGCCAGTCAACGGCACCAAAATTTGCAATAAAATCCCGGCAGCTGATCATTCAGGCACTCTCATCCTCCTCCATAGCTGTTGATTTGAAATCCCTAGATTAGGGCAAAGCTTGATCCGTAGGTTATATGTAGAAGGAACTTGATTTTATTTATTTATTTATTTATTATTATTATTTATTTATTTATTTTTGTTTCGGTTTTTAAAGAATGAATTGGAAAGTTTATTTATTTTTGATTACTGATGACCTGAAGCGTTGCTGCCCATAGTCGTAGCCAGTCGGTGTACCCCACTAATTATTTTAATTTTTATTATTTTTGTTTTTTGTGTCCCAGTTCAGTTAACTGAATTTTGGCACCACTAAGAGTAGCTTTTAAATATTTGCATTTTCTTAGGCGCAAATTTACAACAAAAGCCTTGCATTTACTGTAAAATTTGTAAAATAGCTTTCTGTTTAGTGTTTACCTGGATAAATTTGCAGTATTTATATTACCTTCATTTCAAGTCTTATAAGATTTTAAACGTGTTTTCGATTTAGTTAACTTTTTTGGCCAAAATTTCGACTTAGTTAACTACACTTTTGTTTTTATGAGATTTGACCTAAACAAACAGAAATCACAATCATAAATTAATCGAATAATCTTCCATATACATATCACAACATACTACATCTAATTGAAAAATAAAACGTATAAATTAATAAATTGAACACATTAAATTTAATATAAAATTAGATAGAACTCACTTATAATAATAATAATCATCATCATCATCAAGAGAGTACTCTTGTAAAACAAATACAGCAAAATGATAACGAAAAGCACTGCAAATCTAATACACACTTATGTCCCATTTTTGCTTGTTTAACTGTACTTCGCTGAAATTCTTCAATGAAAAATGGTAAAATTTCCGACTAATTACGGATAATTTTAGATTATTAAAACGAAAGGGCATCTATAACGTGAACGGATATATCTTAGAAAAAAAACAATTTAGTATTTGATTATTGTTTATTTTTTTCTTTCCAGTGGTTGATTATTCCAAAGGATCTTTAGGTTTTGTCCTTTTAGCCTTTGGCAAAATTTTCTTCCCTCCATCCTTCGTCTTTCTTTTTTTTTTTTTTTTTTTTTTTCCAGTAAATGCTTGTAATGTTTTCGGAAGCACCAACGTCACCGAGCTGAAGTTGGCGACAATTTCGCCATGTGACAAATAATACCAGCAAAGGAAATCCGAGTTTGAAATTGACTGGTGGAGTCCAAATTCCACCTATACATGTATTTCCTTTTTGACATTTGGTTGGATTGAAGAAGGATAACAAAGTCATTTTCATTGCAACCGATTTGAAAACAAGCATCCGTTCTGGTCAGCCAAGAAAATTAAAGGAAAACAGTGAAAATATCAAATATGAGTTAATGGTCCATGTTCATGCACGTCGCTTAACTGCTGAGAAAAGTTTGGAAGCAATAAGTAATTAACCCCACATTGACGTTACCACATTACTCCGATGGATGGATTGATGGATGGAACCAAAAGGAGCAGAACATCCCCTTTTCCATCTAAACTTCTTCATCCAACTCTTCTGCCCAACATTCCTTCCTGCATATATACATTAATTGCGGGAGTCACAATTCACATACAACAAAGAATTGCTCTTGCTGCCTTTACATGATTTTGTCTCTTTCTCATTTTTTTTTTGTGCAAAATGATTTTAAGATAAGTGATGGACGGGCCTTTTTTCATTTCCATAAGTTTCACTCTATCCATCCTTTACATTGTTTTCTTTAGGAAGGAAAGAACAGAGTGGGAGAAAAGCTTTTTTTTTTACTTTTTTATTTAGTAGAAAAAAAGAAAGAGGGTAATAAATGGATTAATTTGCATACTAGTTTCCTTCTAAAGTATTCACATACACTATGTCAGAGTTTAGTGTTATAAGTTAAGTAACACTAACTCAATACTTAAATTAAAAAAATAATTAAATTCATAATACTAAATAATAAAATAAGGGGTATGAATAAAAGTTAATTATTTAATTATAATTTTTTTGAAAAGAGAAAGTTAATAACTTTTTAAAAAAACTATCTACTTTTGTTTAACAAAAATAGCCATGTAAAAAATTCTTTTACTTTTTCCTAAAAAAACTACTCACATTTTATAACAAACTATTTTTTTAATCATCTACTTTGTGGGTGTCCAAATTCTAGTTCTACTTATGCTAATGAGTTTATTATACAATTGTCTTCAAACTTTTTATCTCTTTCTATTTTCTTATCTAATTTATTTGTTGGTAATATATCTATGCTTCGGGTTAACCTTGTCGTTTTATGAGGAAAATAATGTACAAATTTATTTAGTTCATATCACTTGCAAATGTGAGAAACTTTTTCTTTGCTCCTGTTGGAATCGAGCTCTCTATCAAAAGAACCATAGCATTGAGATACAAATCATTTCAGATTTGAGTCATAAGATGTTTTATTCTTTTGTGGATGACTATTGACTAACAATAAGACCGTGATCACCTTAAGCAATAGCAAGAATTTTGGCCCCTCTAGTTATATCAACACCACCATATGTGCAGCATAGGTGGTGCTTCCATGATTTTCAAATTGCCCTAAATCTCACATGAACAAGAAAAAAGTGCTTGCATTGTGCTACAAGGTATAACTAAAATTAAAATACTCCTAAAGTCTATTTATGATAAAACAAACATAAAGCTAAATAAATAACATAATTGATCATATAATAGATGTGAAATGATGTGGATGGCATATAATCATATGACATGCTAGTAGGCTATTGAAAATGAAATACCAAAGAGGTAACTAAATGTAGATGGCATACCAAATATGATGCATGATTACAATATACTGTTACCATCATGTAAAATTATCAAAATGCCTCGATCCTAGGTACATCATTTGGACTTCATACAATATCATAACATTTGTATATAAGTTCAATGTAGTAAAGATACACTTATAGCTAAGCATAATTAATATGCATACAATGAAAAGAAGTTAGGACTCATGCTTATCAAAATAAACATGAAATATTTAATCAAATTAAACATACACAGTGAAAAGAAAATAGAGATATACTCGGATTTCCTCAGGATCGTAGGACTTCGAAAAATAAATATGGTCAATTTTGGTTGTTTTAAATATAGATTTGATAAAGATCTTACCTACTCAAAGACTTATGACTCTGAATGAGCTGATCCCTACACGATTGTTGCTATAACTTGGTTACTTCAATCTCTCTTTTGAAGCCATAAGTAGCACAAGCATCCTACCTCTAATAATAATCTATATAGATGGTTGTGAAGGCTTTCACTATGGTCTAATGGTTCTCCAGTGCTAGCTAAAAGGCTTGAATAGCCTTAAACAAAAGGTAGGAAGTAGTTGTCCTCTCTCACACACAACTAAGAACTGCTCTAAAAAGTCACAACGAAGTCACAAAAATATGAGATAACGGTATAAGGAAGTAGTAGTGATATGGCCATCACGGTTTCTTGCCTCCTATTAACATTATCTATACTGCATGAGTGCTAGATATAAGTTTTCCCACTTTTCTCTAGACCAAGAATGATTCTCGACTATCAAAGGAGCAACTAATGCACTATCAATGTAAGAGGAGTAAGATTGCACCAATCATGGCCTAGAGATTTAAAGATGTGCTGCCTAGGGTTTTTTGGTAGCCAAAAACTGTAACAATCACCCAAAAATTCTTATGGATGTGTATTTATACATCTAAAATTAGGTTAGGCTTAATTAATAGATCAACCGAGCCCATTTTTACTAAGCCAAATGGGTGATGCCATAGGCAGTGCTATCAAGAGGATCAAGGTGAAACTCTTTTACCTAGTCCATATAAGATTAGGCTTAAGCATTAACTATTGAATATCTTAGCCTAATCCAACATTAATGGGGCCTATTAATGTTAGCCTAACTCATATCAAGTCCAAATAGGATTGTTAAAAACAAGGCCCATTTGTCTTAGTTAATTAATGTTTTTGGGCTAACCTCTATTTACATATAAGAACATTTAATTATCAATTAAATTATTTAACTAAGTAAAATAGTTTTTCTTCATGTAAATATTATTAAATAACTACCAAATGATTATTTAATTTGTCAAAAATAATTATCTGGCCCAAAAATTAGATATCCCTATTGACATGCATACTATTAGACACAATCTTGATAAAACATTCTTATCTTTACTGCCACATTAAGGCATCTCTAATTAGATCTCATAAATAGATTTTTCTTTAATAATACTTAATTAAACTAATTGAATAAAGTACTCTGCATTATAACTTTTACTTAATTAAGTCATACATAATTAAATCTCAGATTTAATTTAACAGCTCATTTTATTGTTTATGACCAATTAGGTTCACAACATGTTGGCAATGAATATAATTAATCTTATTAATTATATACTCATAGATTAAGAGTAGGATCTAACAACCCATCATGACCACCGAAATGTTGAAAAATCAATAAGATCTTGGAGAAACCTTTCAATAACAAGCCTTGTAATGTAATTTGGTCCTTTCACCAAGTATATCTTGAAAAGACCATGAGAATGGTGCAATGTCTACTCATATATCAATCCGTACTAGTTCCTACAACCTTATGAATTTAGAGAAACTATTTATTCTAAATTCATCATGTATTGGCCAATGACTTTATCAAGCTAACCAAAGCCAAGAATTTATGAGTGTAGACACCGTATTTTGTCTAGGCTAATTTTTAGCAATCTGGAGCATGGGTGTAATAGGGAGGCGATCGCTGTCGCCCAGCGAAAAAGTATTTTGAGGATGTCAAGAAGGCCTAGGGATCATATCAAAGGTTAATGCAAAGATGTGGCATCAAATGACATAGTCCAAGGTATCCGGGGACAAAAGATATGAGAAAATTCATAATTTTAC